>JBBDGP010002100.1:900000-1027101 GCA_037952835.1 Lithobates septentrionalis | reverse complement strand
AGATGTGAGTTTAAAAAAAAAAAAAAAGACTGAAAACCTTAGGTTTTATGGGTATGTACTGTGCTCGTGTCTTTGAGCTCTTCTGAAGTGGGTGTAGACTGAATTCCCATATGTGGGCTGCAGGATAATTAACACACTGAAATAAAAATATAGGCTGCTATCTGCCTTCACTTTGACTTGCTTGGCAGTAACAGCGCGTAGCGACAGTTTCTAAAGTTGGGGATTTTGTTATCAATTGTCCTTATTTTTTATTAGCTGGCAATGTCAGATTAATTGTTTTGAGCTTAACGGTGCTGTAAAGGGGTTTTGTAAACCTGTAGAGAATTCATGTGCTTTGCTGGAGTTCCTTTGGCTTATGTTTACACTTGCAGTTTGGGGATGGTAAAATTAGACAGTTGAGCAGCCCCCCAAAAACCTTGACTGCTTCCTCTAAGTAGCAAAGCAGCTTTGTGACACAACAAGAATAATACCTCCTTTTGTGTTTGGTGGGCATTACTGCACACCCAATGCAGCCTATTCAAGTAAATGGGGCCAGGTTACAACTACCCTGCAACCCTGCGCAGTGCACACAGTTGCAGCGTTCTGGTGCCATCTTTTTGAAGTTAAAATTGGGAGTGAAGAGGCAACATATTGCCACCCAGTTTCCTGTCAAGCACCCGGAAAACCTATTCTCCACGGATCCATCATTTGTTTCAATCATTGAAGGCCACGGCGGGGATCTTTAGATCTTGACTGTTACATTATAGCGTCACTTTCAGTAGTAGAACACTAGGCACAAAGACCAGAGCACAGTCTAGGGCAGGGGTGTCCAAACTTTTTTCCAAGAGGGCCAGATTTGATGAATAGAACATGCTTGAGGGCCGACCATTTTGCCTGACATTCTTAAACCATTAAAATTTGGTCTAAGTGTGTCCGTCCGAGCACTAATACACGGCCCAACAAGAATTCTCTTGCCTTTGTGCTGTGTGTGGTGAATAGATGAGCTTGGGCGTGTTATTTGGATATACCGGATTTAATCAGCTTATAACACGCACCTTCACTTTAAAAATGAAGTTTCAGGAAAAAAAATCTTAAATTTTAAATAAAGAACTGTGAAGCAAAATAAGGGTCAGTGCCCATCAATGCAGCCTAATCAGTGCCCATCTGCGGCCCCTACTCCATTGCCATGAATGTGGCCCCCACCGTATGGACATGAATGCAGCCCCCACTGTATTGACATGAATGCAGCCCCCACCGTATTGACATGAATGCAGCCCCCACCGTATTGACATGAATGCAGCCCCCACCATATTGACATGAATGCAGCCCCCACCATATTGACATGAATGCAACCCCCACCGTATTGACATGAATGCAGCCCCCACCACATTAACATGAATGCAGCCCCCACCGTATTGACATGAATGCAACCCCCACCGTATTGACATGAATGCAACCCCCACCGTATTGACATGAATGCAGCCCCCACCACATTCACATGAATGCAGCCCCCACCACATTCACATGAATGCAGCCCCCACCGTATTGACATGAATGCAGCCCCCACCACATTCACATGAATGCAGCCCCCACCGTATTGACATGAATGTAGCCCCCACCGTATTGACATGAATGCAGCCCCCACCGTATTGACATGAATGCAGCCCCCACCGTATTGACATGAATGCAGCCCCCACCGTATTGACATGAATGCAGCCCCCACCGTATTGACATGAATGCAGCCCCCACCGTATTGACATGAATGCAGCCCCCACCACATTGACATGAATGCAGCCCCCACCGTATTGACATGAATGCAGCCCCCACCGTATTGACATGAATGCAGCCCCCACCGTTTTGACATGAATGCAGCCCCCACCGTATTGACATGAATGCAGCCCCCACCACATTGACATGAATGCAGCCCCCACCGTATTGACATGAATGCAGCCCCCACCGTATTGACATGAATGCAGCCCCCACCGTATTGACATGAATGCAGCCCCCACCGTATTGACATGAATGCAGCCCCCACCACATTGACATGAATGCAGCCCCCACCGTATTGACATGAATGCAGCCCCCACCACATTCACACGAATGCAGCCCCCACCACATTCACACGAATGCAGCCCTCACCACATTCACACGAATGCAGCCCCCACCACATTCACACGAATGCAGCCCCCACCACATTCACACGAATGCAGCCCCCACCACATTCACACGAATGCAGCCCCCACCACATTCACACGAATGCAGCCCCCACCACATTCACACGAATGCAGCCCCCACCACATTCACATGAATGCAGCCCCCACATTGACATGAATGCAGCCCCCACCACATTCACATGAATGCAGCCCCCACATTCACATGAATGCAGCCCCCACATTCACATGAATGCAGCCCCCACCACATTCACATGAATGCAGCCCCCACATTGACATGAATGCAGCCCCCACCACATTGACATAAATACGGCAGCCCCCACCACATTGACATGAATGCAGACTCACCATTGCCGTCAGTGCAGCCTGATTCATGTCCATCTGCAGCCTTGGAGGAGACAGGGAGGGGGCGGGACGAGCGCCAACAGATATACAGGAGAAATTCCTGTTTACACGGCGGCCTCTTTAATTGAAAGTCTCGCCTCCTATGATGGACAAAACAATTGTCCAATGGCAGCGCAGGAGACGGGACTTCCTTTTACACAGGACGCCGTGTAAACAGGAAATTCTCCTGTATCCTGTATGGCGCTTGTCCCGCCCCCTCCAAGGCAGCCAGCATATCTATCTTTTATGGCCCCCAGCGCTCGGGGATTCGTTGGGGGCCACAAAAGATATATATGTCAAAATTACCAGGCGGGCCGTCCGAAACCAGACCGCGGGCCGCGATTGGCCCGCGGGCCGGACTTTGGACATGCCTGGTCTAGGGGAACCCTCTGCTGGTGATCATTCCCCCCAAACTCCACCACTCTATTTTTGCCTAGTGTCATGGAGTAAGGACCTAAGCTCTCTGTTAAGAGTCTTAGTTCCTTCTAATGTTTTTTTTTTTTTTTTTTCGGCCCCAATCCTTATCTTGGATCCCCCACCAGCATTCCTGGCTTTTTCTCCTTGCTGAGCAACCCCCTACAAACTGTATGCTAGTGGTGTACATGTGCAGGCTCGATCCTGAGCACACACACAGTGCGACTCAGTCCCCGCCGCCGTTCCCTCCTCGCCTGAGTCCAGTGAGGAGAGAGAAAGGTTGCTGCTCTCGGTTACAGCACCGGATTGAGACTTGGCTTAGGTAAGTATTTAGGGGGGAGGCCTGGGATTGAGCTGCACCTAAAAAGAAAAAAAAAAAAATCATTTTTTTTTATTATTTTTTTTTTTACCTTAATGCAGAGAATGCATGCATTGCCTTAACAACCGCTTTAAATTCACGTTTATGAGTTCATGAGCTCAGGTGCCCATATGCAAAAGGCTTACTGTGCAAGGGGGGTTCCCATCAGTGACAACACTAAGGTCCAAGTTATAAAGCAGCCTTACCACGACCATACTCATTTAAGTAAAAAAAGTAAAAAAAACCTTGCAAATATTGTATAAAGCACATGTGCTTTAAAAATGTGTTTTAGCGTTTTCTTTGCTAGCTTTGGCTGCCTCAAAAATACTTTTTTTTTTTTTTTTTTTTTTTTTTTGGTAGAAGGTTTTTCATTGGGTCCTGAACCATTGTAGCTGAGGACAGCTTGATTGCATGAATAAGCAGCCTAAATGAGAAGTCCCAGTATTGGCATTGGTCAATCATCTTAATCATCAAAACTCAAATTCGAGCTTTAAACTCTCCTGATTTTGTTATTAAGACTTGAGTGGTAAATGATTTCATGGACCAATTGTAAATTAAAGCCAAAAATTACACTTCAAGGGCCCTGTGTTTAAGGGGATGTTCCAGGCAGCTTTAAAATTCACCGATTTTACATCAGACAGTAGTGATTAAAGTGTTACCTAAAAAAAAAAAAAAAAAAGATCATGCTCCTTTAAGGCAGCATGATGCTTGTGCTGTGTCATTTGGCTAACTGACACCATGGTCAGTTTACGTGCCTCCGTCATCTGTTGCTATCTGGATCTCTCCTGTGTCTCCCTCTGTCCTCTTCCTACCTCACCTTCCTGCCTGTCTGCTTGTGTGTCAGTGCCCACCCTCTTACTTTCTGCTGCTGAAATAACTTTTAATGTCTCATATAATTCTTTGTTTCCTAATGATATTTGCTCTTGTCTCTGTGTTTTTATAAAAAAAAAATATTGTTTACACCATTTTCAGAGCTCGGTGCTCACGTGACGGGCCGGCTCCTGCCTCCTCTCCTTCTCTTGTCCCGACTGGCATCAGTGGGGGAATCACAGCCCCGCCCACTGCAGCTGTCAGACGGGGAGAGGAGAGAACCAGCCGGTCACATGAGCACTGAGCGAGGCCCTGAAAACCAGGTATAAACAGCATTTTATTTTTTTTATAAAGCACAGAGACAGGAGCAAATCTCATTAGGAAACAAATAGGATTATATGAAGTTATTTGTGTGGGTTAACCACTTTAATTAGATTTACAGAGTATATTCCCAGATTCCGTGTCTGTTCCTTCTTTAAGTTTCTGCTTCTTGGTTCTTCTTTATATTTATTTCTTTAATGTTAAGCAGGTTTCTGTCATCCTGTAGATTTTGTGGTTGCTCTGAACAGGAAAGATTTGGTGTCGCCAGTCACTAGGTAAACCTGCTTCCTCCTTTCCTCCGGTTTCCTGTGAGTGAAGCATCTAGTAATGCCAAGCACTACAGTCAGCAAGGCCTAATCTGTAATTACCCATTTCTCTCCCAGCGCTGTTAATGACTTGGTATTGTGTGCCTTTATTATTGGCTTGAACAAATGAAAATCAGAAGTTTTGAAGTGTGGCAAAGGTTTTGGACTAAGTGAATGTGCAGCTATACTGACAGTTCCATATTAGTGTTATATTTACAAAGGTCAAAATTGTTGTTTATTTCTCATCCATTGAGGGACACTGAAAGTCTTAAACCTTTAGGCTGGGTTCACAATTAATTCAAATACAGCAGGGGGTCCGGTACGCCCCTGTTCTCCGTTTCAGGGACGAATCGGGCCCAAATTTTTGCCTGAATTTCAGACCTGAAACTAAGCCAAAGACGCACAGGACCTCTGTGCAATCCGCTGTGCAGCTGCTCCAGAGAGGTCTAAACCAGCTCCATAGAGAGCCGGTCACAATCTCCTGTCATGCGAATTGGAATGCGGAGAAACCCGGCATCCAATTCGCAATAGTGTGAACCCAGCCTTAAAATGGTTGTAAATCTAAAAAAAAAAAAAAAATTGTACTGCTCTTTAAATTTAGTTTAATGTGATCTGCCATGTTATTATTATATTTCTTCCTGCCAAAGTTCTAACTTGCCTAAACTGACCACGCTAGCATGGCAGCCCTTCTATGCTAGCGTGGTCAGTTTACAAGTTGCCATTACCCCGCTGAAGATATAGGCATGCTATGCAAGAGCACAGTAGTTCAGTAGTTAATACATAGCCATGCCCCCTCCATATGCCTTGATTGACGACACATTTCTCTTTAGGGGAAAGAAAGAAGTGAATAGCTTCCCCATTATGCAACTGAGGAGCATGTACAATAAGGCTACTTTCACACTGATGCACTTTACAGGCATTTTAGCACTAAAAATAGCGCCTGTAAAGCGCCTTTCCTGTCACTCCAGTGTGAAAGCCCGAGGAGCGGTGCGCTTGGGGGACGTTAAAAAAAAAAAGTCCTGCAAGCAGCATCTTTGGGGTGCTTTAGGAGCGATGTATACACCGCTCCTAAAGCGCCCCTGCTCATTTAAATCAGTATGCAGCGCCGATGAAGCGATTCGGCATTGGCGCTACACGGGCGCTATTAACCCCTTTATCGGCCGCCAACGGGGGTTAAAAGCGCCCCGCTAGCATTCAAAAAGTGCCGCTAAAACTACAGCGCTTTACTGTCGACGCCCCCAATCCCTCAGTGTGAAAGTGCCCTAAAGTTGGCAACTCAACAGCAAAAGGATCAGATGCAGCTGCGTTGCCACAGAAAACAAGGAACTAAAGGGCAGGATAAACCCGGAATTTAGTACTTTACATAGCCTAAATATTCTAGAGCGTTGGGTAATAGGTAATTTTATTATTTATTTGGGTTTATTAAGACTTTAACAAGATTTGTTTATATAACTCCCTCAGGGGACTAAGTACGTATAGCACTTGGTCCTGTTCTGATTGGTGGCCCCAACCGCTTTGAAGCCCAAATTAATGGACATTTCAGTAGGGGGAGGTACAGCCAGCATAGATCCCTCGTGCCCTGGAAGCTGAGTGATCTGTCACTTTTGTGAATGAACAAACGGTGCTATTTGTTGAAATATAATAGCTTTGGCTTTGTGCAAAGAATTTGCCTCTTTGAGTGTATGAGCAGCTGCAGATACTTTACACAGAGTCGCGGCTCTGAATGATCTTTTACTATTATGAATGAAGAAGCAGCACTGATTGGTCATTCATACAGTGACAGATCTCTCAGAGCTGTGGCTCTCTCTCTGTGTCTATATCAGGGCTGCTTGTACGCATCCACAGCCCGAATGATGAATCACAGAGCTCTGTAGCTCTGTCTGGGCTTTCACTATTTATGAATGAGAAATCAATGATATCAGGCTAGTGCTGTGTATAACACAACCTGACATAGCATTCATAAAACTGAAAGCTCCCACAGCACTGCATCATTCATTGGCCTGACTGTGGTTGTGTACAGCCGCTGATAGACACACAATGCTGCCGGCTGTGTGATCTATTTTTGTGAATGGCAGACTGGTCTCTGGAGCGAGGCCTACTGCTAGAGCTGTCAATCACAACTCTATCTTCTTCCTAGCAGTGATGTTGGATGGAGGGACCTGCCCCACCACACAGTATAAATACAAAGGGACTGATTTGAATGGGAGTTAAAATAAATAAAAGTTTAATGATAGATCTTATTTAAACTTTTTAAATCTGTTTTTGTACAATATATTTGCATTCTTTGTTTTTACAAAGGAGTCATAGGATTCCCAGAGAATTATGCATTAGCTAAAGACACAGCACACACTAGTAGCTGCCTGTCTTGTACGTTCTGTTAGTCTGGTCAAATCTATTACAGTTAAACATTGGTTTGAGAGCGTTTTGCAAGACAAGCAACATTTTTAAATAAATTTTGACTTGATATACAAGTAACATCATGTCACAACTGAGTATAAAAGAGAAGAAGGCGAATCTAAGTGTAGCAATATGGTTACATTTATTGAAGGTACAACATTTAGCAACTCACATGGTTGATGATTAAAACGGGCACATCTAAGTATGCAGGCATCCGGGGTAAATTGGTCCACATAGACCGTCCTCTGCACTGCCATCAAAGTCATCCCTTCCACGCTGCGCTCCACGCAGGGCTGGCCCGACCATGGGACCTGGTGGAACCATGGGGCCCCGGCGGCACTTATAGACGGGCGGCAAACTTTCGCTCGCCAGTCCGTTCCACTGCTTATTTTACGGGGAGCGATCGGGCCAGTAGAGCACCGATGTGTACTTCTAATTCCTGGTGACAGTGGAACGCACAACGGGGCAGACGTGATGTCGTCAGCCGGAAATGATGGCTGCGTCACCTCCCACGCCTTGCATCATTTCTGACTGATGACATCATGTCCGCCCTATTGTGCGTTCCACCGCTACCAGGAAGTAGAAGTACACACACCGGTGCTCTGCATCTACTGCCCCGATCTGCCCCCGTAAAATAAGCAGTGGAGCGGGCGCTGTGTATCTCTCCTCTCCTGTCCACAGAAAACTCTTCTTGCTCTGGACACGACAGCCACTACAGTGGGCATCAGGGCTGCTGTTAGAAATAATGGGGCCCTGTACAGCCTACCTGACAGTGCCCCCTTCGACCCAGTGGCAGGCGACGTGGCAAGTGACACGCTGCATCTGCTGACAAGTGATGTGGCAAGTGACACGCTGCATCTGTTGGCAGGAGACAGTGGCAAATGACACACTCAGGACTCCCACTGATTCTGCATTATGGTGAGTTGAAATATTTCATTATATATTACTAGGGATGCACCGAAATTTCGGCCGCCGAAACATATCGGCTGAAAATGGCCTTTTTTCGGAAATTTGCCCAAAGAGAAATCACACTGATAACGGCACCGGAAATGGGGCGGGGCCTGTTTGGTGCCCCGCCCCTGGTGCAGCCCAGTATGGGGGTGTCGTTCTGGCGCGTCCTCGTCCAGCCCCAATCCAGTCCTCTCCTCCTCCTTGATGAGGCAGCTGAAAGCAAAACAGTGCTCTATGGAGGAAAGCTGTAAGCACACCGCATTAAGGAGCAGCTTGTCGGTATGATTAGCGGGAGAAGCGTTAAGAGTGCAGGACTTGTTGTTTCATATGCTGTTGGAAACAGTGAGTTTCCGAGCGGGCTCACTGTTTCTAACAGCATGTCAAACAACAAGTACTGCAATCTTAACCCCCACGGCGCTGCACACTGATAATGCTCCTCCCGCTGATCATACCGACAAGCTGCTCCTTAACGCGGCGTGCTGACCGCTTTCCTCCATAGATAGAGCACTGTTCTTGGCTTTGCCTTGCTAACACTGCCCTGTCCTGATCCTGTCTGACATACAAAGGCAGGCTGCATGATGGGCACTGGTAGGCTGCTGGGCACTGGCAGGCTGCATTTTAAAGGAACCTGGTGAGGCTGCATTGATCTCCTGTACCACGTCTGCAGTCTCTGACCATCTCCTGTACCATGTCTGCAGTCTCTGACCATCTCCTATACCATGTTCCCAGTCTCTGACCATCTCCTGTACCATCTACAGCAGTGTTTCTCAACTCCAGTCCTCAAGGCGCCCCAACAGTTCATGTTTTCAGTCTTCCCATTATTTGGCACAGGTGATTTGATCAGTTTCACTGCCTTAGTAATTACCACAGCAGTTTCATCTGAGGGAAATCCTGAAAACATGACCTATTGGGGCGCCTTGAGAACTGGAGTTGAGAAACACTGGTCTACAGTCTCTGACCATCTCCTGTACCATGTCTGCAGTCTCTGACCATCTCTTGTACCATGTCTTCAGTCTCTGACCATCTCCTGTACCATGTCTGCAGTCTCTGACCATCTCCTGTACCATGTCTGCAGTCTCTGACCATCCCCTGTACCATGTCTGCAGTCTCTGACCATCTCCTGTACCATGTCCCCAGTCTCTGACCATCTCCTGTACCATGTCCCCAGTCTCTGACCATCTCCTGTACCATGTCTGCAGTCTCTGACCATCTCCTGTACCATGTCCCCAGTCTCTGACCATCTCCTGTACCATGTCCGCAGTCTCTGACCATCTCCTGTACCATGTCCCCAGTCTCTGACCATCTCCTGTACCATGTCCCCAGTCTCTGACCATCTCCTGTACCATGTCCCCAGTCTCTGACCATCTCCTGTACCATGTCCCCAGTCTCTGACCATCTCCTGTACCATGTCCCCAGTCTCTGACCATCTCGTGTATAAAAATATTTTTAAAAAACCGTCATTATCGGTTTTCGGCCTAGTGTATTTTTCATTTTCGGTATTGGTTTCGGCACCAAAAAACAAATTTTGTGCACCCCTATATATTACAATGTGATAATAGAAATAATGAGCTTCAATAATCCTGACACCATAACAACCATGGTGCCGGGATGATTGAAGCGCCAAACACCAGAAGTTTGGAATAAAGTGGGCCGGTCTGGATGAAGTCCAGGGCCACATTTTTGTCTTAGTCCAGCCCTGAGCAGAGCACTCGCTGCCATACCTACACAGTGGACTGCCCAGCCATCCTCTCTGTGGCTCCCCCTCATTGCTGCAGACAATTGCCATGTCGGGACAAGAGGCAGAAACTGCAGGAGAAAGTCAGCTAACCAGCTGACAGCCAACAGTGTGAAGGGGGAGGAGCTTTCTGCTGTGAGCAGAGACCCCATGTTGGAAAAGGCATCGCTGGAGGCACGACTGACACTAAGCAAGTAAGTGCCAGCGCCATTGATCCCATCCCCACCACCACAGCCTCTGACTGAACCCCCCACCACCACCACCGCTGCCTCTGTCTGAACCCCCCTTACCACCACAGCTGCATTGGACAGACCCCCCTCCACCACCACCACTGTTGCATGTAAATCTGACTCCCTGATAAGTTTAATTTTAGCTTTAATTGTCATGATCTAAAATAATGGATGTGGGGGTCTTTTGGTGGGAGTGATTTTTTATTTTCTTTTGGGGGGGGGGGGCAGCATTTCATTCTTGGGCCCAGGCAGCACAATGTCTTAGGCCGGCCCTGGCTCCACGCCTCACTTTCAGGATAGTCTTCCTGGTCATGATTGCAGACTGACAGTGGTGAGAGCCAGAGCTGCGGAGGACGGTCTGTGGACAGCCTTACCCCGGATGCCTGCATACTTAGATGTGCCTGTTTTAATCATCAGCCATGTGAGTTGCTAAATGTTGTACCTTCATTAAATGTAACCATATTGCTACACTTAGAGGCGCCTCTTCTCTTTTATACATGTTAATGATAACAAGAAAAGTAGTAAAATAGACCCCCTGCCACAAAATAAACCCCTAGCAACTATAACTTCACCCCAGCACCAATAAATCTAAATGGTAGCCAGAATTATATGCCCGCTAGCAGACAGCCACATTAGACCCTTCCCTCAACAGTAGATCCTTCTCGGCAACAATTAATCCTGAGCAACATAAGATCCCTCACCACTAACAGTGTACCTCCCCAGGAACAATAGACCCTGCTTCAACATTAGATCCCCCCAGCCACAATAGATCCCCCAGCAGCCAGCATCAATAGACCCCCCCCCCCCCCCCCCCCAGCATGCCTTGCCATTATATACCTTCAGTGTCTTCCCACCCCGACCCCCCAAGACTGCTTGGCTTCTAGGATTTGCTCATACTTATTCTGTTGTCCCTCTATTGTATGGCCTTATTAATCATTTCTGCTAAGCAATTACTCAATATTATGATTTTAATTTGTTTACTGTTGATACCAAGTTAAACATTAAAGTTCTTCTAAATGTACTTGGCGCCTTTTAGCCTTTCTATCTGATCTAGACCTTGTTACTTGAGTTTTGGGCCTTCGAGACGTTCCCACTGGATGTTTGCAGCGTTGATGAAAAATGAAAACAGACGGAATAATCAGCAAACTTGTCTGTTTACTAAAACAAATCTTTGAAAGGCTTCTCGCCAGAGAGACGCAAACCCTCTGTTGCCTTGACCCTCATTAGCTGTGTGTGGCCATTAGTCGTGACCTACCAGCTCCTTGTAAAACACATTGGTGGCTTCTAACATCACATAAAGAATTTGTCTGGATGAAATACAGATGGAACAAAAAATTTCAATAGTCTTATGTTCTGCAATTTACTGTGATCTCTTCATTCCAGTATGCTCGGATCCTTCCCTTCCACCCCATAGATTTATACATGTTAGATTGACAGTGATGTGCTTTTAGAAACTTTAGTACAGAAATAGATTGCTCAGTGAATATATTAACTTTTAGTACATACTGTATGTACGGGAGTTTGGATCTTAATTGAAACCTAAAGGATGCAAATAGGAATGTGTTTTTACTTGGTCAGTCCTTTTCAGGTGATATGGATAGATAGCTTGTAATAGAAGATGACAAAGCCAGTTTCTATGCAGAAGCAAACAACCAGGAGATTACTTTTTTTTTATAGAGCCACCTTGTATACAGACCTGTGCTTCTGAATAGTCTCTAAAGAAATGGTATCATAACTGATACGTCAAACCGGAGGTCCTGACAGCTAACAGGTCTTTTCATTGGGTTGGATTTACATGGCTGAAACGAAAAAGTCTAAAACAATCATAATTATGAACCCATTTATCATTTGTTCTGGAAAATAAGTATTTCCATTCTTCAAGCATATAAGCATTGTAGTTCACTCATATTGTATCCCAGTGGTTGTTTTAAATGCACTCCTCCTTTCCAAAAAAACATAGAGCCCAAAAAGACTAAACAGGGCTGGGATTAATGCAGGGTTCGACAAACCCCGGGCGCCAGGTCGCATTTGCGACTAGAATTAGCGACCTGGCGCCTGGGGCGGCACAGCTGGGGTATTCTGTGTCCGTTCGACACCCCCCGCCCCCTCCCGGCGCGATCGCGATGGGCCGCGCCGGTAATTGAGGCCCCGACTTTGCGGCCTACTGCAGTCCTATGGTTCCTTCTGCAATCAGGCGCCCTCTGGTGGTGGCCGTTGGTATGACAAGACATTCATCAATGCTAATGGAGCTTTCCCTACCTGGTTTCACTGCCTGCTCATCTCCTTCCCTTTACTTAGAACCCCCAAACATTATATATATTTTTTATTCTAACACCCTAGAGAATTAAATGGCGGTCATTGCAATACTTTCTGTCACACCGTATTTGCGCAGCGGACTTACAAGCGCACTTTTTTGGGAAAAAATACTTTTTTTAAATTAAAAAATAAGAAAACAGTAAATTTAGCCCAATTTTTTTTATATTGTGAAAGATAATGTTACGCCGAGTAAATTGATTCCCAACATGTCACGCTTCAAAATTTCGTCCGCTCGTGGAATGGCGACAAACTTTTACCCTTTAAAATCTCCATAGGCGACATTTAAAAAATTCTACAGGTTGCATGTTTTAAGTTACAGAGGAGGTCTAGGACTAGAATTATTGCTCTCGCTTTAACGATCGCGGCGATACCTCACGTGTGGTTTGAACACCGCTTTCATATGCGGGCGCTACTCACATATGCGTTCGCTTCTGCAAGCGAGCTCGGCCGGACGGGGAGCGTTTTTAAAAAAAAAAAATGTTTTTCTTATATATTTTACTTTTTATTTTTTATTTTTACACTGTTTTTAAAAAAAAAAATTGTGTCACTTTTTATTTTTATTACAAGGGATGGGGCACATTTTTAAAAAAAAATGTTTTCTTATTTATTTTAACTTTTATTTTTTCACTGTTCTTTAAAAAAAAAAAAAAAGTCACTTTTATTCCTATTACAAGGAATGTAAAAATCCCTTGTAATAGAAAAAAAGCATGACAGGACCTCTTAAATGTGAGATCTGGGGTCAAAAAGACTTCACATCTCATATATACACTAAAATGCATAAAAAAAAAATAAAAAATTGTCATTTGAAAAAAAAAATAATAAAATGTCTCCTGCCGCCGATAAAAGTGATCTCGCTGCGAATCTGCTGCAGAGACCACTTTTATCTGAAAGAGAACCGCCGGCTCTTGAAGAAGATACCGGGGTTATGGTAGCTAGGTGCTACCATAACAACGGTATTTCTCTTCAAAGACAGGACGTATATAGTCCTGTGGGAAGGAAGTGGTTAATTAAAATGAATTTATTATTTGTCATCTCCCTGCTTGGCCCCTTTCACACGCGCTGTCTGATCAGGTTCACCTGTCAGTTTTTCAGGCGGACCTGATTGGATCCTTAGCGGGAATATGGTGGTCTTATGTCCCTGCATGGCAGGAAATAAAAGCAGTCACATTCGTTCTAGTCGTCTCCGTGTAAATTTAAGATTGGTTCATTTTTATATTGAAAATAAAGCTGTTGGTCGTTTAAAAAAAAAATAAATAAAACCTGGCTCCTAACTTTTTTAGCTGGCTCCTAGATTCCAAGCAAATTTGTCAAGCCCTGGATTAATGTATAAATTGGGGCTTTTGTCAAGTCAGTAGTTCATTCCTTATCTCCTTTTCTAACCAGTCCCTGTGCCTTCTTTTTTTTTTTTTTGTAATTCTTTATTTTGTGCAAGCATCACAATGCAGAGATAAAAAAAGAACACCTTATATACATCAGGCATGGCCTAAAGCACAGAACAGAGGGTAGGTGATACATTAGTATGTTCCAGGTTATATTGACAGGTAAATAAGTGCCACAGCTACAGAGAGCCGGTTTAAGTGGTGATCTAAGCAGTCGTTGACGAAACCAAAACACTAAAGTATCATAGAGCAAGGTAAATGCCAAAGTATACCATTTTCCTGACCACAGGGAAATCACTTACCGTATTTATTGGCGTATAACACGCACATTCATTTTAAGAAGGATGTTTCAGGAAAAAACTTAAATTTTAAATAAGGAACTTTGAAGCAAAATAAGGGTCAGTGCCCATCTGCAGCCTCACCATTGCCATCAATGCAGCCTGATTAATGCCCACCTGCAGCCTCACAAGTGCCATCAATGTAGCCTTATTAGTCCACATCAATGCAGCAGCCTCACCATTGCCATCAATGCAGCAGCCTCGCTATTGCCTCAATGCAGCAGCCTCACCATTGCCATCAATGCAGCAGCCTCGCCATTGCCATCAATGCAGCAGCCTCGCAATTGCCATCTATTGACTTCCTATTACAGAGGCTGCCAAGTAAACAGGAGATTCTCACTGTATGTAATCTGACGGCACTCGTTCCGCCCCCCCGTTGCCTCCGAGGCAGCTGAAATTGAAGTATTGGCGTATAACATGCACACGCTATTTGCACCCGATTTTCATGGTGAAAAAGTGAGTGTTATACACCAATAAATACAGTAGTTGAAAAGAGAAGGCGCTGCACGGTATGGTTGACATGTAAAGCCAGCAGATTGGTAAGGCAGCAGGCCAAGCGATCAGAGAAAAACAGTTGGGGGGAGGGAAAAATGGTGAGAAAAAAAGAAAAATAGGCGGGGAAACATGGAAGAGAAGGGATGGGACTCTCCCGAGGAGATGGTGTGTAAGGGTGAAGGCAGAGACGTTAGTTAGTGAGCAGGCAGTGAGATAGTCATCAGTATAAACAAAGCATTGCAAAGGTCTCCAAGTAGATTTGAAGGTTTACTCCATATTATGCAGGTTAGCTGTTAGGTCTTCTATGCCACTTAATTTATTTACTTTGGCAAACCAAAGAGACTTTGATGGTGGGCAAATTTGCTTCCAACAGAGTGGTATACAGGCCTTCACCGTATTCAGAAGTCGGATGGTCAGAGAGGACCTATACTTCTTGATAGGTCATTCCGACAGATGCAGCAGGCAGGATGTTGTGTCATCATGGAGGTCCACTTAGGTACTATAAGTTATTTAATTATGCACGTAACCTCTTACCAGAAAGGCTTCATTTTGGAGTAGTGGCAGTCTATATGCAGCACGGTGCCAGGGTGGACAAATAGATGATTTTTTAAAAATTATCAAATTTATTTGAATAAAATGCTTTTGTAGTAAAAATCTATCTAAAGATAGTTTTCTATTTAGGATACATTAATAATTTAGTTTATTCAGCATGAAATGGAGCTTAGTTATGTAGCATGAGGCTGTATATTCTGCAATATTTACATTTTTAGTAAACTCATTCAATAAATCCACGCTCTGCAAGCTGAGATAAGATGCACTGCATTGATGCATTCACACAATTTCACAGTAACCATGAGATAAAACAAAGTTCAGGAATATTCCTTTATCCCATTGTTTTGCAAATCTATGTACACTACAAACTGTATGATTGAATCGGTTCTGATATCGCTGTTTTAATAACCTGACTGCTTATCATTCCGAATAGGAAACCTTCATTTTGTTTGCAATTATTAAAGATTCTAACTACCAGCAAGAATAAGTCCTTACATTTAAAGAGCACCTGTCATTTCAGATCCTTCATGGCAGCTCCCATTAGCGGGCATCCACTCACCTGCTGCCCGCCGCCACACCCCTCAACTTGTTGTGTCACTGCTGCATTACCAGCCGTCCTATTAAATTGAATGGGACTGTCGGTGAGTCAACAGCGGGTCAGAGGAGGAGCCTCTGCGGTACAGAGATGACAGATGCTCTTTAAAAATTATGATTTTAAATCAAGTTGCATTAAGTCAAGCCTTTTTACTAGAGTTTAAAATCATGATTTAAATTAAATCCCCTCTCCTCCCTGCATCACCAACATGTACTCGGGACTTGGGGGAACACATGATAAAGCGCACTAGGAACCCTCTACCATTGTGTCAATATCTTGTAGTTTCTCATGTCTCCTCGTAACGATATAGGATTTTGTCGCAAAATGAAGACTTTTCCCAGTGGAGGAGGAAAGGAGGGGCAAATTCAGGATCTGGCCTAATTAAGACAGCATAAATGATAAAGGTAGTGATGGATTGTGTCACCTCTACAACAAGTACTCTCCAGCTCTGTGAGAGGCCGGGCAATACCCTTCTGCTTCTAGAGCTTGCTGAGGATGTGACGAAGCTGAAGACCACTCCAACAATCTAATTGAGGTTCCACAATTGTCTGTTTGGGGAAGAATCCCATCTTGTGTCAAAAAGTCTGACAAGTGGGAGTAGCCATTAGACTGGAGGCGCCCAAAAAGTTTGTGTTAAAGACCCAGTGCAAATTCGGGATTCCCCACAATGAAAACAAAAGGTGAAGGGATAGGCGATATCCGGATGGGACGGAAGGTCTCCTTTGATCCAGGGCGCTCAAAGCTGTATCCTGAGTACCTGTGCCTTCTGACTTTTGCCCACTGCCCTAAAAAAACAGTGACAGACAAAAATCAGAGAGCAGTGTGACTTTAAGGGTCCTTTCACACTGGGGCGGTTTGCAGGCGCTATTGCGCTAATAATAGCGCCTGCAAACCGACCCGAACGTGCCGCTGCTTTGATTCCAGTGTGAAAGCCCCGAGGGCTTTCACACTGGAGCGATGCGCTGGCAGGACGGTAAAAAAAGTCCTGCTAGCAGCATCTTCGGAGCGGTGAAGGGAGCGGAGTGTATACCGCTCCTTTACCGCTCCTGCCCATTGAAATCAATGGGACGGCGCGGCTATACCGCCGGCAAAGCGCCTCTGCAGAGGCGCTTTACGGTGGTTTTTAACCCTTTCTCGGCCGCTAGCGGAGGGTAAAACCGCCCCGCTAGCGGCCGAATACCGACGGTAAAGGGCCGCTTACAATAGCGGCGCTTTACCGCCGCCCCCGCCTCAGTGTGAAAGGGCCCTAAAGCTCAACTCTTCATTGCAGTGGAGTTTTTCCATGATTTTCCGCTTCCCCAGCAGACGGCACTTCCCCATGCTTCAGTGGTGGACCGTCCCTTGGCAGCGTCATGTCCAACCGACCCTGGATTGGTCTTGATGATGTCAAGACCTTAGAGCACTGGAGCATGGGGAAGAAGATGCTGCATGGACTGGTCTAGCAATGCGGATGATCGGGTAAGTAAATCCTCCTTTCTATGCCCCTAGATGTAAATAAGCAATGGCCAGTTTGGCAGTTACTGAGTGAGTCCTCTAACCCTGGTGTCTATTGGGCTTCAGTCATATTTCATACCACGTACAACTGCTGTAACAGGAAAGACTATGAAAATGGAGGTTGATAGTGTAATGTCTATTCAACTATATCTCTGACTTTATTTGAGCTTTACAACCAGCCATTATAAATGGAAAAACACTGGTGCAGCTCTCCAGATAATCATAAAAATAGTCTTAATAAGTAATCTAACAAACAAATAGTGAGCAGCTAAAATGACATAGTGGCAAAAGAAAAAAAATAATATAAACGGGAGAAATTTGCACACTATTGTGTGACATGCAACATATAACAGTACTCAGAAAGTATCTAAATGTGCATCAAATAAGTCCTTAAAAAATGTCCCCACATTGATCATACACTGTGATAAGTGTCTAATTCAGACTCATGAATGACTTTCCTTGGCTTCAAATACCACCTCTATGCTGACGACACCCAGATCTATCTCTTGACTCTAAAACTGAGCTTGTAATGTTTCCTCCCCCCCTGATCCCCTCCCCATGACCTTACCATTAAGATCAATGGCACATCCATTGGTCCCTCCACCCATGCCAGGGTGCTGGGTATAATCCTAGACTCACCTCTCCTTCACCCCCACATCCAATCACTGGTTAAATCTTGCCGCCTTAACCTCCGCAGCATCTCCGGAATTCCCCCCTTCCTAATGAACGACACCACAGAACAACTTATTCACGCCTCGGTTATTTCCTGCCCTGACTACTGCAACAACCTCCTCAATGGCCTACCTTTACACATGCTATCCCCCCCTCCAGTCTATAATGAATGCTGCTGCCAGACTAATACACCTTACTGATCCGTGAATGCTGCTCCTCTCTGCCAATCTCTCTACTGGCTTCCCCCAACCCACCGTATAAAGTTCAAAATACTAACCACAACATACAAGGCCATCCACAACAGCGCCGCCAGTTACATCACCAACCTCATCTGCAGATCTCACCCAAATCGTCCTCTCCGCTCCTCCCAGAGCCTCCTGCTCTCTAGCTATATTGTTACCTCCTCCCATGCTTGCCTATAGGACTTCTCTAGAGCCTCTCCAATCCTCTGGAACTCCCTGCCCCGGTATGTCCAGTCAACTCCTACGCTGTCCGCCTTTAGGCAATACTTGAAAACTCCCTTATTCAGGGAAGCCTACCCCCACCTTCACCTAAAAACTGTACTTGTGTCCCCTCCACCAGATCATCCAGTGCAGCCATTACCTTTTGTACCACTCCCCCTCCCTTTAAATTGTAAGCTCCATGAGCAGGGCTCACCTATAACTTCTGTATTGTAATTGTACTGTTGGTGCTACATAAATCCTGTATAATGATATATATAGAGAGAGTGTGTGTACAGTAGGGAAAAGAATCACATGTGTATTTTAAATAACCACGACAGGATATCAATCAACATAAAACAATTGCTATAACTTAAGTTGCAGTTCAGTGAGGAAAATAAGTATTTGATCCCCAAGCAAAACATGACTTGGTGGAGAAACGTTTTTTTTTTTTTGACAAGCACAGAGGTAAGACGTTACTTGTAGTTAGTGACCAGTTTTGCACACCTCTCAGGAGGGATTTTATTCCACTCTTCTTTACGGATCCTGGATGTTGTTGTTAGGGTCCAAGTCAACATTTTTCGTCGAGTTATTGCCAAAGAGCTCAATTTTGGTCAGTCTGAGGGAAGGGTAGTGTATTGGCAGATTTAAATACACCAACAAATGGAAGCCAAACTCCAACTAACACTTTAAAACCAGTTACAGCAAAGGTTCCTTTCCTTTTGGGATAAAGGTTTAACATAAAAGCTGATCATTGTAAGCACCCTGACAGTGGTAAATGATTTTCAATGTACAAATACCGTACTGGTGACCCCACAATAGGGATAAAACTTTTCAGCGAAAGGGAATTTAATAAGACACGCGGCCATTCACTAAAATTAGAGGAAAAGCGGTTTTACCTTAAACTGCGTAGAGGGTTCTTTACTGTAAGAGTGGTGAGGATGTGGAATTCTCTTCCACAGGCTGTGGTTTGAGCGGGGGTATCGATAATTTAAAAAAAACTATTAGATAAGAACCTGAACAACCGCAACATACAGGGATATGTAATGTAATACTGACATATAATCACACACATAGGTTGGACTTGATGGACTTGTCTTTTTTCGGCCTTGCCTACTATGTAACTAAATCTGTGCAACTGCAAGTGAGCTTGTTCTTTTTAAAAACACATATTGGCTGGATCACCAGATGAAAATAAGAGGGACTGAAAAAGAAAACAAATACAACTGTCAGATCTAAGAATTGGTAAGCTGCAATATAATTAATGCTTGCTTTTGGGTTTAATACTAATTAAAGTGGAGTTCCACCCACTTTTACAACTCTTCAGCATCCCTCACTAAACTGTGCACTGTAAACGAATTGAATATTTTTTAATTTTTTTTCTCAGCATCTGCTGTATATCTGCTGTATTCATTTTTCACTTCCTCCTCCCTGGCCGGGGCCCATCGCATCATTTCCTGTTTCTAATGCCTTCTGGGAAGGGGCGGCAACTTCCTCTGACACTGCCGTTGCTATGGAAACCTGACCTGAAACCTATTACACTGCTTGTGCTGCACTGAGCATGTGCGAGATCTGCAAGGATGAGATCCAGGAAGAAATACAGTCTGGCTTCAGATGCCCACACTTAAGATGGCCACGGCCTGCTGTAAGTTTATAAAATAACAAACTACTGATATAAACTAACAAAACAGACCTTAGTTTACAGACTAACTTTACTAGAATACATTAAGCTTGTGCATTATAGGGGTATTTTTATTTAAAAAGTATAATTTTGGCCGGAACACCACTTTAAGCATACAGAATACATTTTTAAAAGTTTTTTTTTTTGTCTTTTGATTTAATATTTACTCAATATTGCAGGTGAATATTATATACGGTATTTACTACAAGCTGCCCATAGGTGGTAATCTTTAGGGAACAACTCATAGGGGATGGAATATATTTTTTTTTCTCCTGTCGCCTAGCAAGTCATATAAGAATTATTGATGGTGGTGTGTTCTTTCTTGCTATAAAGGCACAGGGCATTATGCTTCCCCTTAACACTCTTTTTGAAAGCTCTTAGCCACAGAAACAACTGCGTCTGATTTCTTCAATGTAAAAAAAAAAAAATAGTAATCTGTAATAAAATTTGTTAAAGTGAGATGGCACCGTAGAGCTTTTTTGGGATTAAAGGGATTTACATGATTATTTGGAATTAAAGGGATTATTCTTTCGATGGGCGAGGCCATGAAAATAATTCCTTTACACCCCATAGCGAAGTGTTCATCTAGAACCACTGTTGTATAGCACAGATAAAGCCTAATGTTACAGAGCCATTTATTCCATATTCCATACAGCTCTTGCAGGAAAGTATAACCCTGAATGTTATGGTGAGAAAGGATTAACCCTTATACTGCCACCTCCATATGTGTTACAGCAGTAGCAGCGTGAGTGTTTATACAGACTCCACTGGGAATGCATGTACATGTTACAAGCTGACTGTTGGTTTTCTAACGAAAGTGATCCAGTGGCTGTACAGCCATTTGATTGCTTTCTGTGACCTCCATGGAGTGAACCCTCTTCCCCCATCGCGACCATCCCCCGCGATGCATCTCGAGCTCTGCTGACCCACAGGTTAGGTATCACTGGGTGGAGAGGAGGGAAACCAGCGAATATCATCAGGCTCGCACAAATTTAACATAATGTTGGATATCTATCTACTTTGTGCAAAAAAATCTGGTAATATAATATATTGCATTTGTGTGCCCTAAAATTATCATTAGTGTATTTTTTTTTTTACTTGATAAACTTTTCTGCAAACATCGTGTGACATAAAAAATTGGAACTATCACCATTTTGCTCTTCAGGGTCTCTGCTTTCAGAAAACATAGTTTTGAGGTTTTAACTAATCTCCTGACTTGAAGCTAAACTCTAGGCAAAAAAAAGCTTTCCCCCTGCAGTAGGGCTGCGCCTGCACTGCAAGGGTTATGCCACGTACACATGGTCGGATTTTAAGACACGTGGCCATTCACTAAAATTAGAGGAAAAGCGGTTTTACCTTAAATTGCGTAGAGGGTACTTTACTTTAATGCCGCGTACACACAGTCGGATTTTCCGACGGGAAATGTTGGATGTGAGCTTGGTGTCGGAAAGTCCGACCGTGTGTATGCTCCATCGAATATTTGCTTTCGGACTTTCCGCCAACAAATGTTTTTGAGAGCAGGTTCTCAAATTTTCCGCCAACAAAACTTTGTTGTCGGAAAGTCCGATCATGTGTACACAAGTCTGTCGCACAAAAGTTCACGCATGCTCGGGATCAAGCAGAAGGAGCCGCACTGGTTATTGAACTTCCTTTTTCTCGGCTCGTCGTACTTCTTGTACGTCACCATGTCCCCACGTTCGGAATTGTTGGCCAACATTTGTGTGACCGTGTGTATGCAAGACAAGTTTTAGCCAACAACCTTTAAACAAAAATCCACGGTTTTGTTGGCGGAAAGTCCGATCGTGTGTACGCGGCGTTAGTTGCTTGTTTTTGTCTAGGAGAGGAGGAAGGAGATATAATTACCTGATTCTCCCTGCAATAAGTCTGGTCCTCGCACCCCTAGGTTTCTAGCTGTCTTGAGCAGTTGGACTGTTACTGACACCAGAAAATTCTACCTCTGGTTCGTGTGGGAGGGCCATTTGCCGGTGGAGCAGAGGATCAGGTGAGTATAAAGCTTTCTCTCCCCTGGACAGAACGAGCTGTTGACCCTTGCAGTACAGGCACAGCCCTATTGCAAGGGAAAACTTTTTTTGGCCCGGAGATGGGCTTTATAATCTTTTAAAAGTGTGCAAAAAACGCAAAAACATTTCTGAAAGTGAAAGGGTTAAAGAAACTAATAAACCCTCCAGTGATCCAGTTTGTAGCATAGTAAACTGTCCCTAAAACATCAGGTATTCCCATATCTTATTCAATCACATATCCCATCACCAAAGAGATTATTCCTTATTTTTCTTTAGTGGGCTGAACCATTCAAATCATTCTGTGAAGCCCTGTGGTCAACTGTACACCCAAAACCACTGGCTCTACACACTGATGCATTGAAAGACTTTTTGGTTCCTTTAGTCACTTTTCACTATAATTATCTATTATTATTATTATTATTATATAAAAGTTATACAGTATGCTTTCTCTTTGGTTCCCAAGCCCTACTCCATAGAACACATTTCCATACACAACACTAATGATTGCCAACAAACCTAGATCTTTTTTATGGCATGTAGACAGCATGATCGTGTCTAACATTCTGCATTTGTTTGTTCCCACTGGAGAGATTTCCCATCTCGTCCTGCCCCAACATCTAACGGGTTCTATCCCACTCTATCCAACATGGGAAAACATTTTTTTGGCTGGAGTTGAGCATCAACCACTTCCCGACCATAGGATGTCCAAGGACATCCTTCATTTGAAGTGGTTATACCAGGAAGGCTTACCTGTAGGTGCCAGAAATATCTCCTAAACCTACACAGTTTAGGAGATATTTGCAAAAGATAGGCACCGATGTCTACGGCGCTCAGGCGCACTGAGTGTGCCTTTTCTAACGGCGATCGTGTCGTTAGTGGCAGCTCCCACGCGCATGCGCGGCAGTGACGTCATCGCGGCTCCGGCCAACCAGCGCTGGAGCCGCGATACCCGGAAGGAAGATGGACACCTCGTGGAAGAGGGGACAGCGGTGACGTCGCAGGCTCCTGTGTCAGGTAAGTGACACATAATGGGCTACTATGCGATGCATAGTAGCCCAATATGCTTTACCTTTGCAGGGAAACGAAGAGGAAGTAAAACCCAACAGGGTTTACTTCCTCTTTAAAGCAGAAGTGATTTGAGTGGCTGAACACTTCTGACGTTGTTCCTCCCTCTCTATGACCCCGGAAGCGACAAAGGATTTTGTCACTTCTGGTTTCGGCTCTTTGTTTACCTGGCTGTTAGCGGCCAGGAAAGCAGACGATCAGAAGGATCTTTGTCTGATCGGCTGCATTGGAGGTAAGAGAAGAAATTTGGGGTCTTATAGACCCCAGATCTCTCCATAAAGAGAACCTGTCATGGCCCATGCTGTCACAAGAGATGTTGTTCATCCCATGTTATAGCAATAAAATTAATATACAAAAATAAAAAAGGGACAGTGTAAAATAAAAGTTTTAGATAAAAAAAAAAAAAAAAATTAAAGCACCCCCCGTCACCCCGTGCTTACATGCACATAATAATGCATACATAAATCCCGCACGCATATGTAAATGGTGATCACACCACACTTTTGAGGTATCGTCAGGAACGTCAGAGCGAGAGCAATAACTCTAGTGCCAGTCCTGTGTAACTTTAAACTGATCTGTAAAGGCATTTGAAGCGTCACCTATGGAAAATTTTAGGTACTGTAGCTTTAAAGCATGACATGGTTATCGATTTACTCGGCGTGACATCATCTTTTATATTTTACCAAAAAAAATTGTGTATTCTATTTTGTTTGTGTGCAATAAAATTCATTAAAGAGGAATTGCGGTCTGCTTACATAATTTGTAATAAAAAACATCTCTGCCATTCTGAAGCTTCCCTCCAACCACTTTGCATATTTTATATATACGGCGATTCTATACTTGCCAAATATGCTGCAGAAATCTCCCTCCACTGAGTCTGGCTGCAGCCATTTTAACTGTGGGCAGCTGAATCTGCTGCCTGTTCACTTCCTGGATTTACACAGACACAAAGCTCCAGCTCTGCAGCCCTGCAGCTCTCATTGGCCCTCTTATGATTAATCCCCTCCCCCTTCCTGCAAACTCTTAGAAGTGTGAGAGAGCTGTGCATGATGTCATAAGCCTAGGCTTTTTACCAGACAAGAAACAAGAAGTGGGCTGTATAAGGGATTTACTGTCAGAAAAAAAATGTTTTACTATCCAAAGTTAAAAGAACAAGGGAAGAAGATTTAATAGATGGAAAGTTGAAAAAAAAACGACTGAAGGTCCGCTAAGATGCCCATCAGTCCAGGCACCTGGCGGATTCAGATTCTGTGGGTCAGGATGACTCGGTGACGTCAGCAAAGAGCGGATTTCAGTCCGCTCTCTGCTGAAAACGGGTCACAAGAGTGCAAAACGAATTGCACTCCTGTGACCCAGAGGAGAAGCCAAGCTGAATGAGCTCAGGTTGGACTTCTCCTTTTTTAAAGTGTCTTTTTTTTTTTTTTTTAAATTGC
Organism: Lithobates septentrionalis; assembly: GCA_037952835.1. NCBI lineage: Eukaryota > Metazoa > Chordata > Amphibia > Anura > Ranidae > Lithobates > Lithobates septentrionalis. The sequence continues at coordinate 1,002,565 of JBBDGP010002100.1, read as the reverse complement.
ATTTGAAAAGCCGATGCGCAAATACAAAAATAAAAAGTTGCAACACCCATTGTTTTATTCTATAGGGACTCTGCTAAATAATATATGTAATGTTTGGGGGTTCTAAGAATTTTTATAGCAAAAAAATGTATATTTTTACATGTATGTGAGAAGTGTCAGAACTGGCCCAGTAGGCAAGTGGTTAATTGCTTTAATCGCCCATTCAAAGTCCAGTTATCATAAATCATCATTGAAGCTTTATTACTTCCATGTAAATTGTTCTAGTCATGGTTAGCATAATGGTGATTTATATAAGCACCTTCCTTCAAATATGCATCACATTACTGTGTAAAATAAATTAATACCTAAAAGCTGATATACTGTGTAGAGTCAAGCTGTAAATTAGAAAATGTCTATCACAATGAAGTGTTAATACACAAAATGCATCTATGTAGTCTGCCCTTCATTGACCTTTTGTAAAATTCATACAGGGGTGCTAAAATGCTCTTTCTGAATCTCACTCATTTCACATTAAATAGGAACCACTACCTAAATGAGATAAATGCACATAGCTTCCAATTAGTACCAATATTTGTATAATAATTAAAGAAAAGAGAACCTCTTGTGAGAGAAATGTGTGTAGGCTGCCCTTGCTCTTTTTGAAAATGCTAGTTGAATGGTAGTGGTCGATGTATAGTTACATAGTAGGTGAGATTGAAAAAAAAGACACAAGTCCATCAAGTCCAACTTATGTGTGGGATTATATGTCAGTATTACATTGCATATCCCTGTATGTTGTGGTCGTTCAGGTGCTTATCTAATAATTTTTTGAAACTATCGATGCCCCCCGCCTGTGGAAGGGAATTCCACATCCTTGCAGCTCTTACAGTAAAGAACCCTCTACGTTGTTTAAAGTTAATCCTCTTTTCTTCTAATTTTAACCACTTCAGCCCCGGAAGGATTTACCCCCTTCCTGACCAGAACACTTTTTGCGATTTGGCACTGCGTTGCTTTAACTGACAATTGCGCGGTCGTGCGACGTTGCACCCAAACAAAATTGACGTCCTTTTTTCCCACAAATAGAGCTTTCTTTTGGTGGTATTTGATCACCTCTGCGGTTTTTATTTTTTGCGCTATAAACTAAGATGTGGAATTCCCTTCCACAGGCTGTGGTCTCAGCGGGGAGCATCGATAGTTTCAAGAAACTATTAGATAAGCACCTGAATGACCGCAACATACAGGGATATATAATGTAATACTGACACATAATCACACATAGGTTGAACTTGATGGACTTGTGTCTTTTTTCAACCTCACCTACTATGTAACTATGTTACAAAAAAAGAGTGACAATTTTGAAAAACAATTTTTTTTTTTTTTTTTTACTTTTTGCTATAACAAATATCCCCAGAAAATATATAAAAAAAAACACTTTTTTTCCTCAGTTTAGGCCGTTATGTATTCTTCTACATATTTTTGGTAAAAAAATCGCAATAAGAGTATATTGATTGGTTTACGCAAAAGTTATAGTTATTTTTTTATTAGTAATGGCGGCGATCTGCGATTTTTATCGTGACTGCGACATTATGGCGGACACATCCGACACTTTTGACGCTGTTTTGGGACCATTGTCATTTATAAAGCGATCAGTGCTATATAAATGCACTGATTACTGTGTAAATGACACTGGCAGGGAAGGGGTTAAATACTAGGGGGGGTGATCAAGGGGTTAAGTGTGTCCTAGGGAGTGATTCTAACTGTGGGGGGGATGGGCTACTACTCACATGACAGCGATCACTGCTCCCGATGACAGGGAGCAGTGATCTCTGTCATGTCACAAGGCAGAATGGGGAAATGCCTTGTTTACAAAGGCATCTCCCTGTTTTTCCGCTCTGTGACACGATCGTGGGCCCCCCGGTGAACATCGAGTCTGCGGGACACACGGTCACTGAGCACACGGCGGGAGCACGCCCACAATGCTGTTCTTAAAGGGAACGTACCTGTACGCCCATTTGCCCAGCTGTGCCATTGTGCCGACGTATATCGTTGTGCGCTGGTCGGCAAGGGGTTAATGAGTGGCCACATGTCTTTGTTAAATTCCCTTCCGCTAAAAAGTTTCAGCCCTATTGTGGGGTCACTAGTATGGTATTTATAAATTGAAATCATATCCCCTCTCAAGCGTCTCTTCTCCAGAGAGAATAAGTTCAGTGCTCGCAACCTTTCCTCATATCTAAGATCCTCCAGACCCTTTATTAGCTTTGTTGCCCTTCTTTGTACTCGCTCCATTTCCAGTACATCCTTCCTGAGGACTGGTGCCCAGAACTGGACAGCATATTCTAGGTGCGGCCGGACCAGAGTCTTGTAGAGCTGGAGAATTATCGTTTTATCTCTGGAGTTGATCCCCTTTTTTTTGTTTCATAAATTTTATTCAAGTAAGAATAAGTTGTACAAATGAAATACATTGGTAAACAACAAGTTCTGCAAAGATATCTGTAAACTTCCGGGTTAGATATTTCTAATTTAATTACAGAATAACATTGGGAGATGTAAGAGCTCATTTGCAAAGCAAATAGAACGTTTATAAGTAGGTACATGAAAGGTCATGTCACCCTAAATAGTTTGTAGCTAGCCCAGTAGAATTGAAGCCATCTAACGACAATACGCATTATCTGATGGTGGTGTTTTGAGAGTGTATCCAGTAGCAGGATGTGGACCTAGGCAAGACCACTCCCAACCCAAGCACCCCTAACGCGAGCCCTTTTTAATGCATGCCAATATTCTGTTTGCTTTGTTAGCAGCAGCTTGGCATTGCATGCCATTGCTGAGCCTATGATCTACTAGGACCCCCAGGTCCTTTTCCATCCTAGATTCCCCCAGAGGTTCTCCCCCCAGTGTATAGATTGCATTCATATTTTTGCCACCCAAATGCATTATTTTACATTTTTCTACATTGAACCTCATTTGCCATGTAGTTGCCCACCCCATTCATTTGTTCAGATCTTTTTGCAAGGTTTCCAAATCCTGCGGAGAAGTTATTGCCCTGCTTAGCTTAGTGTCTTCCGCAAATACAGAGATTGAACTGTTTACCCCATCTTCCAGGTCGTTTATGAACAAAATAGTCTTCTCCATACTCTGAGTTTACATGTATAGAGCTATCTAATCCTAACATTTTTTTTTACATTGTGCTTCATGCTTGTTCAAGTTTGTAATTTGTAAATATTGCAGATAGCCACAGTTATTTACCTTTTGTATCAATTAACCCTCCCTCTCCTAGATTGCAAGCTCTAATGAGCAGGGTCCTCTGATTCCTCTTGTACTAAATGGTAATGTAACTGTAATGTCTGCCTTAATTTTGTTAAGCGCTGCGCAAACTGTTGGCGCTATATAAATCCTATATAATCATAATAGCCAGGCAACCAGCATTTTCAGGAGGGGGCCAGCATTGGATGCCACCATAGTTGATGACAGGTATACATTAAAGTGTAAAGCTTTGGATGAAGTTGGAAGGATTAGAACACCTAAAATCTTAGGAGGATGACACACCGTCCTAGTGCATTACCAAAAATTCATTTAAAGGCCGTTGGCATTGAAAAGAGTTGTCTGCACTATACATTCCTTGACCTAACATCCAAGCGCAGGAGAATTATTCTGTGAATTCTAGGATTAGAACTCCTGCCAGGTTTTACAGCCAAAGCTGGCCATAGATGGATCGAAATTCAGGCAGTTCAGCAGGTATTGGACAAAGTGTAATCCATGTACAGCCACTCCTGCTCAACAGAAGTTGACTAATGATCAACTCCTATCAAACAGGCTTGTTGGAAAATCCTTTTCGTTCAGTGGCTTAATGAAAAAAAAGATCCAGCCTGCCTTAGTGTGGTAAAAAGGTTGTCCTAAGAGAAATTGTCCATCATTTCCTGTCCTGAGGACAACCTTTTTACCACACAGTAAGGCGGGCTGGGTCTTTTTTTTTTTTCAGTATCGGTAATCTGGGCGTGGGTACCTCGGAAAGCGGAATGGCTTTCTGATTGTAGTTCTGATAGCAGGTGTTCAATCAGAAAGTCGTTCAGTTGTGTGGCCATCTTGGTACACCCCGCACTCGTCCACACTAAGCCTACAGTCTATAGTCGCGAAGCGGACATCTTTTTACACCCACTGAAGTCTTGCATTTCACACTTATTTTTACCAGTAAACTGAGCTTATATCGTGAAATACAGGATTTTGAAATCCGGCAAGCTGTTTTGATGTTGAATCTTAAAAGCAGCGGTGTTCTGTCAAATTAGCAAACCTGTGAGATCAGCAGACTTGCGGATGATTTTAAAATTCAACATCAAAACAGTGTCACGGATTTCAAAATATTGCATTTGACTGTGTAAGCTCAGTTTACTGGTAAAAATAAGTGAAATGCAAGAATTCGGTGGGTGTAAAGAGATGTCCGCTTCGCGACTTCAGATTGTAGGCTTAGTGCAGACAAGTGCGGGGTGTACCAAGATGGCCACGGGGGGGGAACGGCTTTCAGATAGAACACCTGCCTTCAGAACTCCAGAGGTGCTGAGAGGAGGCGTTTCAGAAGACGGAGTCCATACAGGAATCACTGCTTGCAGGCAGCAAGGTAACATGGGATATTTAGTTCTTAGAAATTTTAATGAAAACTCACCGGAGATGCTGCAAAGTATACAAGGAACCCAGGAAGTTGCCTAAAGAGATGGCCAGCAAACAGGCAGCACTCACAACATGAATGGAGATTTTTCAAATAGGTTTTATTGGATTATAAAATATAACTAGTGTTTGCATTGTTATTACAATGCTGATTTTATAAAGTGTAAGTGTACCCTGTGACCATAAAACTCCATTAAGCAAATACTGATATTTTATATATTTGTTTATTTTTCTTTAGTTTACGAGATGATGACCGAATACGTATTGAGAGAATGGATAGTCTTCATTTTCAATACAGTCAAGCATTTCAGCTCATCAGTGAATTCTACAGTTGTGGTTCAGGTACATTTTAATTCTAATACTCCATGTCCTGATGAAAGTTGGAGGCAGCTGAACTGTCATTTAAATCTATCACAGAACTTGAAATTACGATGACTAGTGATGCTATACCTCCTTTGGCTCTTGACCAATAAGTTTATATGCAGTATATAGTGATATTACACTCCTGCCGATCCTTCGTCATAAAAGCAGAAACTGACTGCAATGGAACGTAGATTTGTGTATTTTACTTCTAGCTTTGTCTCGTGTTCCGATTGCTCAGCAATCTCGTGTTGAAGCAATTGTCCACAATTAAGCATGCAATTGTGGCCTTCAGTGATCATAGAAACCTCTGGGGTAAAAGTGGGCATAATACAGTATATTGTTGTCTTTGTTCCTGATATTGAAAATCACTTGTCCATTATGGGCTTATTTTGGTAAAAGACAGTTTATAGGGATTGAACATTCAGAACTGGTCAGAGTTGCAGCTGTTATTTCTCCCAACAGACACATATGTGACTTTGCTTATATTCTGTAAATACATGTTCAGGAAAGGACATAGATTATCAGCAAAAATTAATCCAATGCTTGCAATCAGATGAGAATTGTAATTATCTGTACATAAAGCCCAGTGCTATAATGTGATCCATTGAGTTGGAATATATGGTGGTTATCAAAATGTTCATTCCTATCACGAACCAAGCATTATCAGGATGGTTTAACTTTAGAGAATGTCCAGGTGGTGCTCTGAACCTTTATTGGCATAAGTACCTTATTTATCGACATAAAACACAGGCATATAACACGTACCTTAACTTAAAGCGGGAAGTTTCGGGAACAAAAAAACTTTGCACAGACCCCCTTCACAGTATGCAAACCCCCTTCCCCGCACAGTATGCAGACCCCCTTCCCTGCACAATATGCAGACCCCCTTCCCTGCACAGTATGCAGACCCCCTTCCCTACACAGTATGCAGACCCCCTTCCCTGCACAGTATGCAGACCCCCTTCCCTGCACAGTATGCAGACCCCCTTCCCTGCACAGTATGCAGACCCCCTTCCCTGCACAATATGCAGACCCCCTTCCCTGCACAGTATGCAGACCCCCTTCCCTACACAGTATGCAGACCCCCTTCCCTGCACAGTATGCAGACCCCCTTCCCTGCACAGTATGCAGACCCCCTTCCCTGCACAGTATGCAGACCCCCTTCCCTGCACAGTATGCAGACCCCCTTCCCTGCACAGTATGCAGACCCCCTTCCCTGCACAGTATGCAGACCCCCTTCCCTGCACAGTATGCAGACCCCCTTCCCTGCACAGTATGCAGACCCCCTTCCCTGCACAGTATGCAGACCCCCTTCCCTGCACAGTATGCAGACCCCCTTCCCTGCACAGTATGCAGACCCCCTTCCCTGCACAGTATGCAGACCCCCTTCCCTGCACAATATGCAGACCCCCTTCCCTGCACAGTAAGCAGACCCCCTTCCCTGCACAGTACGCAGACCCCTTTCTCTGCACAGTATGCAGACCCCTTTTAATTATAAAGCCCCCCCCCCCAGTCTCCTTTGTCAGTGTGAGGCGATGAGAGCCGATCACCGGCACTTCGGTGTTTACATGTGACCGGCTGTGATTGGACACAGCCGATCACATGGTTAAAGAGCCACATGATCGATTCTTTACAGAGATCGGGGTCGCGCCGTGTCCTAGCAACACGGCGCGGCCCCGATCTGGGTGCTGTCATATGACGTCCACCCAGAACGAGAGCTGCACCGTCCCTCCGTCATTTGATAATGGGCGGGCGGCAAGCGATTAAACAAAATTTGTTTTTAGAAAAAAATCACCTCATTTTGAAATTGGTGGCAGCAACACGTCTCAAAAACATTGGGTCAGGGCCATGTTTACTACGATGTAGCATCCCCTCTTCTTTTAACCACTTCCAGACCGCCCACCGTTGTTATGCGTCGGTACTTTGAAGAGGAATATCGTTATGGCAGCAGATAGCTGCCATAACCCCGGTATGCTCTTCAGCGGGGATCCGCTTCAAGATAAAAGTGGTCTCTGCAGCGGATTCGCTGCAAGATCACTTTTATCGACTTTTTTTTATTTTTTTTAATTGCATTTTAGTGTAAATATGAGCTCTGAGGTCTTTTTGACCCCAGATCTCATATTTAAGAGGTCCTGTCATGCTTTTTTTCCTATTACAAGGGATGTTTACATTCCTTGTAATAGGAATAAAAGTGACACAATTTTTTTTTAAAAGAACAGTGTAAAAATAAAAGGTAAAATAAATAAGAAAACATTTTTTTTATACGCTCCCTGTCCTGCCGAGTTCACGTGCAGAAGCGAACGCAAAAGAGTAGCGCCCGCTTATGAAAACGCTGTTCAAACAACACACGTGAAGTATCGCCGCAATCGGAGGGAGAGCAATAATTCTAGCCCTAGACCTCCTCTGTAACTCAAAACATGCAACCTGTAGAATTTTTTTAAACGTCGCCTATGGAGATTTTTAAGGGTAAAAGTTTGTCTCCATTCCACGAGCGGGTGCAATTTTAAAGCGTGACATGTTGGGTATCAATTTACTTGGCGTAACATTATCTTTCACAATATAAAATAAATTGCACTAACTTTACTGTTGTCTTATTTTTTAATTCAAAAAGGTGTATTTTTTCCAAAAAAAGTGCGCTTGTAAGACCGCTGCGCAAGTACGGTGTGATAGAAAGTATTGCAACGACCGCCTTTTTATTCTCTAGGGTGTTGTAAAAAAATATATAATGTTTGGGGTTCGATGTGATTTTCTAGCAAAAAAAATGTTTTTAACTTGTAAACAACAAATCTCAGAAAGAGGCTCGGTCCATAATTGGTTAAAAACACTCTGTAAACCTCTGGGAACTGAGGAGACCAATTGCAGGAGTTTAGGGAGAGGAATGTTTTCCCATTCTTGCCTGATGTAGTATTCTAACTGCTGAACAGTCCTGTGTTTTCTTTGTCATATTTTTCATTTCAAGATGCACCAAATATTTTCAATTGGTCTCGAGGCTGTGTACTCCAGGTCCTATGAAATGCTGTGAAATCTTCTTTATCAAGGCCAGCTTTTCCCTGTTCCTCCCCTTATGACTCCCATGAAAGCAGTAATCAAAATCTGGCACCAACTATGCCTAAACGCTCAAACACCTCTTAACTGTTGGTCCTCTAATACCCCCTATGGTTTAATCTGTCACTCCCAGAATTTTAGTCCATCCTAGATCCTTCCCTTTGGACAATCGAGGGGAATAAAAACCGTAGAGCACATCTTCGAGATGGAGCTCTGGTAACCTTTGACAAATTGAAACAGCAATTTGGTTTCCATAACTCCTTCAGGTTCCTGCAGCTTCATCAAGCCTATAGTACCCAATTTGGCAATGCCACATTGCAGTTAATTCCGCATCATCTGAAGTCACTCCTGCAAGATGTCGCCTTACAAAAACCACTGTCTGAAACTTACAAGGCCCTCATGCCCTGTGTTCATGTTGGCCTGGATTGTCTATATTCTAAATGGCGGGCAGAGGTGACGGACCTGGATAGAGAGGATTGAGAAAATGTCTGGGAATATCCCTTCCTCCGATTGGTTGCTGCTAGAGACAGATTGATCCAATTTAAAATACTCCACAGGGCCTATTTAATGTCTGTCGCTGCACAACATTTATCCTGGAACTTCTCCCAACTGCTGGTGTTATACGAGTGACTGCAGACTTTCTACATATGTTTTGGTCATACCCACAAGTGCAGGTATTCTGGTCTGAGGTCACGCACTTTGTCTCCTCAAACTACTATCCCCATCCCACTAATAGTAGGAGTGTGCCTATTAGGGCTGGTGAACCCCTTGGTGTTCACTCGAGCTACCAGAACCCTTCTGGGATTGCTACTTTCTTATGCTAGAAAGGCCATTCAATTTGAAGTATTATAGGGCCCTCATGCTGGAGTACTGGAAGGTCTTAAATAACTCTGTAATTTCCCTTTTACAAAGCAACATGCCTTTCTTGTGGCTGTCCTGAAAAATTCAACAAGGATTGGGACAGATGGCTTAATTCACTGTCTATGGCTGGGTCTCATATCGATCCTGCTCATGTCTGGCTAATATAGCTGTTTCTACAGAGGAAGAGCGTAATGATAAATGCCTCTTAGTTTGTACTTTGTTGGACTGTGGGGGTCATGTCGTGAGAAGTTTTTTTTTTTTTTTCACTGCTGGATTATTTACTGAGATCTTTTACTCGATAGACCTGAGCAACTGTTGGTAACTTTTGTACTTTGATTTGCAACTTTTGAGCCTGGGAATGCCAGAAGGGTCTGTTTTGTATTTGTACCAAGCTTTATAATTTCAATAAAAAGAATAATAAAAAAAAAATCTATATTTTTAATTGGTGAAAGGTCTGGACTGCAGGCAGGCCTATTAAGCACCCACACTCTTCTGTCATAGATGCTGTATGCGGTTTAGCATTGTCCTGTTAAAATATGCAATGCCTGTCCTGAAAAAGACTTCATCTGGATGGGGGAGCATATGCTGCACTTGAACCGGGATATCTTTCAGCATTGATGGTGCCTTTCCAGAGGCAAGCTGCCAATTCCATATGTGTGCATGCATCCCCATACCATCAGAGATGCAGGCTTTTGAACTGAGTTCTAACAAGCCAGAAGGTCCTTCTCCTCTTTTTAGCAAGGAGAACACAGTGCCCATGGTTGCCAAAAGAGAATGTAAAATTTAGCTTCGTCTGACCACAATACAGTTTTTCACTTTGCAACATACCATTTTAAATGAGCTTTGGCCCAGAGAAGACAGCAGCATTTCTAGATAATGCTAAGATATGGCAGCTTCTTTGCATGATAGAGCTTTAACTTGCATTTTTGGATGGCACAGTGAACTGTGTTCATAGATAGCAATTTTTGGAAGTATTCCTGAGCCCATGCAGTGATGTCCATCTGTTTTAACTACAGTGCCGTCTGAAGGCCCGAAAATCACTGGCATCAAACACTGCATTTGTCCAGATTTCTCCAGATTTTTTGAATTTTTTGATGATCTTATGTACTGTAGATGCTAATATAGTTAACCACTTCAAGACCAGGCCTATTTCTGACACTTGTTGCTTACAAGTTAAAATCAGTATTTTTTGCTAGAAAATGACTTAGAACCCCCAAATAATATATATATATTTTTTTTAGCAGAGACCCTAGAGAATAAAATGGCGGTTGTTGCAATATTTCATGTCAGTGTATTTGCGCAGCGGTCTTTCAAATGCAATTTTTTTGGGAAAAATACACTTCAATGAATTAAAAAAAGAAACCATAAAGTTGCCCAATTTTTTTGTGTAATCTGAAAGAGGATGTTACACCGAGTAAATAGATACCTAACATGTCATTCTTTAAAATTGCACACACTCGTGGAATGGTGATAAACTACGATACTTAAAAACGGTACTTGAAAATGAATGCAGCCCACACCTCTAAGAATTAGTTATCTGCAATATAATAAATGTTTGCTTTTGGGTTTAATATCACTTGAGGAGTTAAAACTTTTTTTTTTTTTTTTTTGCTTAGTCTAAATGACTGTTGGGGTGCCATTGAGGCAGAAGTAAAAAGATCATCCTATCGCAAGCACAGGAAGTGAGGGAAAAAATCTAATCAATCTAGTCATATTGAACAGTAAACCCTAACAGAAGATCTAGTCCTTCCCCACTCTTGCTCAAATTAAAAAAAAAAAAAAAAAAAAAAATATTAATGATAATTTTGTAGTGGTAAAAAAAAAAAGAAATGTTGGACTTTGGACACGGATTTTGGAGATCAGACCATATTATTAGTAAAAAAACTTTTTTTTGTTTGTTTCAATGTTTTTAATAAGGTATTCCATTGTACATGAAAATAAACAGATGTCAATTTGCATTCGTACAGTCATAATACATGTGAAATACAGCCAGAATAATGATAATGAAAACTACAGCAATAACCAGTTAAACAAAAATAATACATATAACCAGAAATATCCGTTTAGGTCGAGCCCATAGGGTGATGAGTTGAGACAGCTGAGGGACTTTGAGGAGTTTGTAGAGAAACCGGGCTCGCCACCAAGGCACCCAAACACCCCTATTGGGAACAAACTGTGGGTGGGGGCCCTTACAACCGGTCCTTATGTTATTTTACCGGTTCTCTGAGTGGTATATTTGAGTCACTGTACATCTCGGGTAGCACATGTACATCAGATTCCTCGTCGGGGATGGGTTTCAAGGGAGAAGATTGGAGTTATGTGTATCCTGGCTGGTTTAGTTCAAGTATCAGTTAGGGAACCTTAGTTTCTGGTATGGGAAGAATGGGGTACAGGGGGTGAAGTGTAAGTGTGCAGTTAGTTATCCGAATTAGTTATCTGACACTGTGTAAGTGCCCCCTGGTCAAGCTATAGTGTTACGTTTGATAGACTGCGGAATTCCGCAAATTCTGTGAAATGATTCCAGCAGGCCCATGTTTTGTGGAATTTCATTAGGGTCTCTCTCGCCTGTTGGATTAAGTCTTCCAGTTTGGCGATCCTCCCTGCACGTTGAAGCCATTCTGAGATACTAGGGGGGGAGCTAACCTTCCAATGAAAGGGTATACACAGTTTGGCTGCATTGATGAGGTGTAGGGTGAGGGATCGTTTGTAGGTTGATTGGGATAAGGATGTGTGGTGAAGTAGATATTAAACCAGTGTGAAATCTGGGGTGTAGGTCATGATATGAGAAATTGAGCAGTGTACTTCTTTCCAATAGGGTTGTATTAGTGGGCAGTCCAACCATATGTGGAGCATAGAACCGCGGGCTGTGTTGCATCTCCAACATAGTGGAGAGACACTGGGATGGTATTTACAGATTCTGTCTGGGGTCCTATACCACCTTGAGTAGATTTTGAATCCATTTTCCTGTGCGGAAACGTTTGTGGACCCTTTGTGTATATGGGTGTGTATTCGCTCCCAGTCCTCCTTTGATATATCTATTGCGAGTTCCCTTTCCCATTGTTGACTAGTCGCGTTGTCTTTGGGATTGCTACCTGCCAATAGTAGAGAATACATATCTGATATCAAGTGTCTTTGGGGTTCTGATCTGGTGCAGATTGCTTCAAAGGGAGTGCAGACTCTGTACCAATTGGAGAGTGGTTTGGGGCTATTTAAGAAGTGTTTAATCTGCAGGAATTTAAAGAAAGGAATGTTTTGGTCAGGGTATCAGGAGGAGAGTGCTTGAAAGACCTCACCCTTGTCAAAGAAGGTTTCTGCCCAATAGGGCTATTAGGCCCTAATGCCCTAATAGCGTGAAGGCTATGTGTGGGGAGCTCTGTAAGCCCTGGTGGGAAGTCTGGGTTTCGGTCGATAGGGGTTAGTGGCCCAGGTGAAGAGGCTAGATTCAACTTTTTACACACCCCCTGGAAATTCTGTAAGGTAGCACCAATTAGGGGGTGAACAGTGCTTTCCCTAGGGATCCCGTTGGGTCTGATCCACAGTAAGTGGTGGATTGGCAACCGGGAGAGCGATTCCTCAAGTCTGATCCAGTCTTTAGACTTTGCGTGGAGATGCCAGTCAACTATTCTAGCCAAGTGGCACGACCAGTATGGATATCGGGAAGTCCAATTGTTCCTTTCAGTGTAGGAATCACTAGTCTATCCCAGCCCAAGCGAGGGTGTTTGGAGGCCCAGGTGAAGTTTTTGCATATCTATTTATATCTGTAAAGTCTGTAAGAGATAGAGGAGTCTGGGAAAGATATTCATTTTCACAATTGCTGCTCTCCCAAACCATGAGAGGGGGCCCTGGTTACATTTTTGGTGATCTTGTTGGATGGTTTTAAGCATAGGGAGAAAATTTCTAGAAAATCGATCCGCTAGTTTTACCGGATCCGGTAGCTGGATACCAAGATAGGTGATGGCGTGTGGATCCCAGCCAAAGGGAAAATTTAGCTTGGCATAGTGTCACAGTTAATGCAGACAGGGAGACATTTAGTGCCCTGGATTTCACAAAATTGATTTGGAGATTGGAGAGTGATTTGGTAAAAAAGCTTTTTTATATGTATTTTATTGATTATAGTTCATCTTTTAAAAGCAGTATTTTTCAGCAGAACTGTATTTCTTTAACTCTGTATTTATAGTTTTCTGCCAGGGCTTTCAATTTTATGTGTAAGACACTTAGATAATAATATCTTATAAAGAGAGCTTATTATTGCTAGAACAGACATTATGTACTAGAATTTTGATGAGCAATTCTTGATTTCAATTTAGTTTTCAAAGTATATTTCATGAGATAAAACGGATTTCTGATTTGTATTGTCCCTGCTTGTATAAACATTTTGTCCAAAGATTTTTTTTTTCCTGGTCTCGAGAGTTGACCAAGCTTCAGATATCTAGGTTCCTTTCTGTGTGTTTTTCACGCTAGTCTTTACTTTTGTTTTCTAAAATAGCCTATTGTTTTTGGAGCTCCATATTAGAGACTAATCTCCACACCCTGCTGTATGAGTGTACGAATGTACTTTCATTACCAATGAAAAATATCTGAAAGATTATGGTACTTTAAAAACTGGAATGGTTTTGGTTTAGCTTTAATAGTTTGTTTAGTTTATATGGTTAAACTTTTAATACATAGTAAAGGATTCCCAGATTTTGTATTCTAAGGCTGGGTTGTCATATATATGCAGCTGCGGTTTGCAGTCCAGAGTCTGGTGCATTTCAGTTCACCGGTTCAGATGCAAATCGGGTGCAAGTTTTTCCCTGAATTCACACCGGAACCGAACCCAAAAACGTACAGGACCTTTTTCAAAACCACACCGCGGTCGTCCCGCACATGTGTCAACAGGCTTCATTGAAAGCTGGTCACATTCACATGTTATGTGAATTGGATGCGGTTAAAAGTGCATCCAATTCGCATATACTGTATGTGAACCCATACAGAGGAACTGCAGTCTGCTCACATAATCTGTAATAAAAACATCTTTTTTCATTCTGCAGCTTCCCTCCAACCACTTTGCATATTATTTTATATATACAGTGGAACCTCGGATTACCAGAATAATCCGTTCCAGGAGAATGCTCGTAACCCAAAGTACTCGCATATCAAAGTGAGTTTCCCCATTGAAGTCAATGGAAACGAAAATAATTTGTTCCGCATTGACTTCAATGGCATGCAATATTGCATGCAGCCAGAGGTGGGGGGGGGGGGGGCTGTGGGGGGCGCTGGAGAGCCTCGGAAACGGCCGGAAAGGCCCGAGGTCATCCGAGAAAGAGTGCCATGCCACGATAGTGACTCCTACACGCTTGTGTGGGAATGACATCATCGTGATCTGGCAATTCAAACGGCCAGGGAGCGCCAACCCAGAAGTAAGACTGGGCAAAGATGGAAGTGCAGGAGCAGTGGCAGCACTGAAGGGCTCTATTGGAAAGGTAATTCTGCCATAATGTGTTGGTGTGCAACCTATTAAACATATCGTGCACGTATGAATACCAAATAATAATAAACCTTCCTTTGTGTTATTATACAAGTCCCCTGTACTGTATACACAGCGCCTCATAAAAATACATGCACACACAGTTCAAGTGCTTAATGCACCATTTCCTATGTCCCAAATACTTTCTCCTATATAATTCCACCATGCCTCTCTCCCCCCAGTGAGGTTGTATTTACCAAATTTTGCAACCCTTTCGTTGAGTATTGCCTGGTACACACGATGAGATTATCGGAGGAATGATCAGCCTTTTTTATTTTTTTATGCATGCTAATCTCGTACGACAGAACAAAAACTTGGAAGTGATGTATTGTATTGTATTTTTGGATGAAAACTGTACTGAATAAATGAAAATCGTACGATCTGGTATCATATGAGAACATTTTTTTTGTGCTTGTCCCATTGGATAATATTGGACTTGAACTGTCGTGGTCGGCTCTCGAAAGATGTGTACTAACGATCAGATTATCGTACGATTGCTTCAAAATCGGTATTTTGCGTCTGATTTTCTGATCATGTGTACAGGCCCTAAAAGTTTCAAGATTCTCTTTTAATGCTGGTTCCAGGGTACACTCCTCTCCCCCACTCTCCTTGCTCTTACTGCTCAATACCATACCAAATAATCAGTCTCCAGGCCACCATGAAACAAAACCAAGGAGGCCATACATAGTGTATTACCGTTTATTTAAAAGAGAAGTATGGGTTTTGCTTTTTTTGCGCTTTTTTGGTTACCTAGGTGGATGCAGCATCGGTCCGATGCTGCATCTGTCACCCGGCGCCTCTGCACTGAGAACCAAGCGATCGAACATCGCCGATGACTCGGTTCACAAGATCCCTGAGCAGAGAGCTGCTGACTGTCAATCAGCATCTCTCCGCTCTGGTGCTCCATTCTCACTGGAGCGCTGAGCTGTGGAGGGGCAGGGATCGGCCGTCTCAGTGGCTCGCTGAGAGGCTGAGATGGTTGTCAGTCCAGATCCAGACTTTGTCATGATGATGCAGTGCCTGGACTGATTTCAGTGACGTCAGCAGAGAGCGGACTTCAGACCACTCTCTGCTGAAAATGGGCCACAGGAGTGCAAAACGAATTGCACTCCTGTGACCCGTAGGGGAAGCCCAGCCAAACGAGCTCAGGCTGGACTTCTCCTTTAACCAATTAAGGACTGGAAGATTTTCCCCCTTAATGACTAGGCTATTTTTTGCGATCTGTCACTGCGTCTCTTTAACTGACAATTGCGCGGTCGTGCGACGCTATACCTAAACAAAATTGATGTCCTTTTTTCCCCACAAATAGAGCTTTCTTTTGGTGGGATTTGATCACCTCTGTGGTTTTTATTTTTTGTGCTATAAACAAAAAAAGACCATTTTGA
Source organism: Lithobates septentrionalis (assembly GCA_037952835.1). NCBI lineage: Eukaryota > Metazoa > Chordata > Amphibia > Anura > Ranidae > Lithobates > Lithobates septentrionalis. Next base: position 986,770 of record JBBDGP010002100.1, on the reverse strand, counting down.
AAAAACCCAATATTTTTTACTTTTCGCTAAAATTAATATCCCCCAAAAATGTAAAATACAAATTTCTTCATCAGTTTAGGCCAATATGTATTCTTCTACATATTTTTGGTAAATAATAATCGCAATAAGCGTATATTGATTGGTTGGCTCAAAATGTATTTGGACTACAAAATAGGAAATAGATTTATGGCATTTTTATTATTTTTTTTTACTAGTTATGGCGGTGATCAGTGATTTTTAGCGGGACTGCGACATTGCGGCGGGGAAATCAGACACTTTGACACTTTTTTTTGAGACCAGTGGCATTTATACAACGATCCGTGCTATAAAGATGCACTGATTACTGTATAAATGACACTGGCAGGGAAGGGGTTAACACTAGTGGTGATCAAGGGGTTAAATGTGTTCCCTAGGAGGTGTTTCTAACTGGGGGAGGGGGTGGGACTGATTGAAAGTACGGAGAGATCGCTGTTCCTAATCACTGGGAACAGACGATCACTCTGTACTTCCCAGGTCGGAACAGGGATCTGTTTGTTTCCGTTGACAGATCCCCGTTCTGGCTTTATGTGGAGCGATCGCGAGTGGCTGGCGGACATCGCGGCAGCCGGCCACGCGCTTCAGTTTCCCCGCCGTGTGGCTCTTAAAGGAGTTGACATACCGGTATGGCGATTCGTGGTAACGAGCTGACCTGCCGCAGTATGACAGTGGCTGGTTGGCAAGTGGTTAAAAAGGAGAACAAATCCAGAGTGCACACTTATGCCGCGTACACACGAGCGGACATTACGGCGGACTTTGCCCGGCGGACTGGATTTCGTCGGACAATTCGATGTGTGTGGGCTCCAGCGGACTTTGTTTTCTCAAAAGTTGGACGGAATTAGATTTGAAACTTGTTTAAAATTTATCCGTTGAAATCGAGTCCGGTCGAAAAGTCCGCCGTCTGTGTGCTAGTTCGACGGACAAAAAGCCACGCTAGGGCAGCTATTGGCTACTGGCTATGAACTTCCTTGTTTTAGTCCGGTCGTACGTCATCACGTACGAATTCGACGGACTTTGGTGGATTGTGTGTAGGCAAGTCCGTTCATTCACAAAGTCCGTCGGAAAGTACGTCAAAGTCCGCCGGGCAAAGTCCGCCGTAATGTCCGCTCGTGTGTACGCGGCATTACATAGCATAGGAAAACACACGCTTGTATGTAATGCCTAGTCCGTCGGACGATTCCAAGATGGGGGCTGCGTTCCAGTTGGTGGATGCGACGTCACGAGTGTAGCCTGCTTAGCGCGTTTCATCTATAGGACAACTTTAGGGATTCCTGAGAACATATGTTGAAAAATTAGCCAACTGGTTATATGTAAGATATGATGCAGCAGAATTGGGGAAAAATCGGTATGATTTTATGTGGTATAAAGGTATATAACTTATATATTTATTTTTATGAGGCACTGTGTATATTGGAGACATAAATAAAACAAAAAAGGAGGCTTGTTTATTAATAATTATTTCTCACATGTGCACAGTATATTTAATAGGTTGCACAATTTGGTCCATATTAGTTTTAGTAAGGAGTTTTAGAGTGTTGCACCTTTTTAAAATTTTGTATTTTACCTACAGTACTTTAGCCCTGGAAGGTTTTACCCCCTTCCTGACCAGGCCGTTTTTTGCGATACGGCACTGTTTCTTTAACTGACAATTGCGCGATCATGCGGCACTGTACCGTTTTTCTCACAAATAGAGCTTTCTTTTGGTGGTATTTGATCACCTCTGTGGTTTTTATTTTTTTGCGCTATAAACAAAAAAAATACCGGCAATTAAAAAAAAAAAAACAATTTTTCATATCTGCTTTAAAGCACATCTGATTAAAATAAAAAAAATGTCTTCATCAATTTAGGCCAGTATGTGTTCTGCTACGTGTTTTTGGTAAAAAAATCCTAATAATCGTATATTGATTGGTTTGCACATATAGTGTCTACAAATTATGGGATATTTTTATGAACTTTTTAGCGTTTTTTTTAGCGGGATTGCATCTGACATCTGACGCTAATACACACTATTTGATTTTCTGCAGATTTTTGTTTTCAGATTTCCCAAAACCATGTAGTGCAAGGGCCTGCCTGATTGCATACAAATTGAAACTCTAATGCCGCGTACACACGGTCCTACTTTTCGTCTACAAAAGTCCAACGGACGCTGATGGACTAAAGCTGGCTGGTAATCCGATCGTGTGTGGGCTTCTCCGGACTTTCAACTGACTTTTTTAGCCTCAAATCCGACGTACTTTAGATTTGAAACATGCTTCAAAACTTTTACTTCGTACCTACGACGGACCCCGAAATCCGCTCGTCTGTGTGCTAGTCCGACGGACAAAAAGCCACGCTAGGGCACCTATTGGCTACTGGCTATGAACTTCCTTATTTTAGTCCGGTGTACGTCATCACGTACGAATCCGTTAGACTTTTGTGTGGTCGTGTGTAGGCAAGTCCGTTCGTTAGAAAGTAGGCCGCAAGTCCGCCGCAAGTCCACCGAAAGTCTGCCGGAAGTCTGTCGGACAGGCTGTCCGACTTTTGTAGACGAAAAGTACGACCGTGTGTACGCGGCATTAAGGTTTGACATCATATTATTATATGGTTTTGGTAAATCTGAAGACAAAAATCTGCAGAAAATCGAATAGTATATATGGGGTCTTAGTGACACTTTTTGGGGACCAGTGATACCAATACAGTGATCAGTGCTAAAAAAAATTGCACTGTCACTGTATAAATGACACTGGCAAGGAAGGGGTTAACATCAGGGGCGATCAAAGGGTTAAGTGCGCTCCTAGGGAATGCTTTCTACCTGTGTGGGAGATGCTGTGACTGGAGGAAAACAGAGATCCGTGTTTCTGCTTAGCAGTAACACATGATATCCATTTTCCTCCCTCACAGAATGGCGCTCTGCCTTGTTTACATCAGCAAACCGCCGTTCTGTTTTTCCTCTGACCGATTGCGGGTCGCCGGCGGTGCTAATTGGCTCCTGTTGTGTCCAATCACAGTGGGACCATGTCGCCGGTGGCGTGCATGTGCGCCCCGGACCTTGTGCACGAAATCACGTACAGGTATGTGATTTCGCACAGCCGGGCCACCCTGCCGCAGTATATTGTGGGCCCGCAGTGGGCGGTCCGGAAGCGGTTACATTATGGCACAAACCTGCAGGGAGCCGTTTTAAAAAAAAAGTTTACTACCACTCTAAATCCACTTTTGTTATTAACCTGTTACTGTTTATTAATTAGATTTTATGCACATCACTGACTGTGTATATTTTGATTATTCTTAGGCTAGTGTATTGTTTTTCTAGCTATAACATTCCATCAATGTAAACGTTGTTACATTATTCATTGTGACAAAATGTGGAATTTGATAAATGGAACCGATTTTTCTGCATTGTTGTTTTTGTATGTAATTGTCCTATTGTTTTACTTGGCGTCTATAACACAGGATCACCCCAGTGTGCAGCCTCACAATATAAATATAACATTTTCTATAGTTGTGTCCCTGTAGGACATAAACCAGCAATGATTTTGAGGGAAGACTTTGCAGAAAGCAGATCCATAAAGTAATTCAATATTCTTTCAGTTGTGTGACTCATAGCATGATACACTGAACCCCTACTGACCTGGATGTATTTGGCTTCTTTAACATTTTTAAAAAGGGACCAAACTGTATAGGTAGAGAAAATATATTAGTGGTTAAAAAAGGAAAAAATACCTAAAAAAAAAACAAAAACGAATGCAGCCACCACATTTAGGGACTAGTAACCTGCAATGCATTTTTTTGAATTTAGATACGTTTTAACTTGAGCGTAATGTTGTAAGTATAATTTGCCTACCTAAAAAAAAATTTTTGTTATCTATTTAGACTTTTATTTGGTACACTATTAATAAAGACCATTTATATTATTCACTTTAACCAATATGTGGGGAAAACTATACTTTTATAAAAAAAAACAATACATTTTGTTTCTAATACTGTAATTGAATCTTTTAATTGCAGTTTTAAACAGAGGTACAATAGTATCTTCATGCAACTTTTGCATCTCCAGGTTTATTTTAAAGATGAGCCCATGTACATTTGATCACCATGATTGGCTGCCATGGTGATCACATTGGTTGGGACCCACATTGAGAAACCTGACAGCAAGTCCAAAAGCCAACTGAAAGACAACTCTGTTGATAATTCTGAATCAGCAGGTTAGCGTTGCCAGCCTGCAACAAGTAATGTGTTACTCCCTGTATAATATATATATATATATATATATATATATATATATATATATATATATATATATGTATATATGTATATATGTATGTATATATATATATATATATAAAATGTGTGTGTGTATGTATGTATATATATATATATATATATATATATATATATATATATATATATATATATATATATATATATATATATATGCACACACATGCAGTACACCCCTCACATTTTTGTAAATATTTTATTATATCTTTTCATGTGACAACACTGAAGAAATGACACTTTGCTACAATGTAAAGTAGTGATTGTACAGCTTGTATAACAATGTAAATTTGCTGTCCCCTCAAAATAACTCGACACACAGCCATTAATGTCTAAACAGCTAGCAACAAAAGTGAGTACACCCCTAAGTGAAAATGTCCATGCGGAAGGAACTATTCTTATTACTTCTTAGTACTTGTGGTGTGTAGTGCAGATTTTATTTTGGGACATCCTGCATGAGCATGAAGCTCCTTAGCGGTGAGTCTCTAGCTTATGTACTTTAACCACTCAGTTCTCATTCCTTCCCACATATGCAATAACCCCTCAATGCTTAGACCTCCATCAAAGTGTGTTATCTCCTCCTTCCCTGCTGCTAATGTCTTTCAACGTGCACACCATCCAGCAATGGCAATTTTCAAGGGCGGGTTTCCTGATGGTTACAGCAGTTGATGTAATATGTATTTAAATGGCCACCTGTTATCTCTGTTTGAAGCCTGTGTGACAAGTTGATAACACAAAAGCATAATCGGGAGACAGTGATAGAATGTTGTCACCTTGTAACAGGAAGTTCTTGCATGAGGACCTTAATGGTAGGACTACCAGGTATCATTTAACACTCCAAATTTAAAAATAATTAAAGTGACCTTTGATAAAGCTTATATGAGATTTTAGTGATAGATTCAGACAGATTCTTTGTGATCCGTTTGAGGTATAAGGCCTCATGTACACTGCTGCTGGTAAACTGTCGTTTGGGAGCAGTTGGGCATTTTTTTTTAGCTGCTCCTGAACTCTTCTCTGTTATCTTATCAGTACATGTACACAGGGTCCTTTCTAGGCAGTTGAGGTTAGAAGCATTTTTTGGAAAGCAAATGTTCAGGACAGATGTTTAGGGTCATTTGAAACGCCAAATGCCTGTAACAGCTTGTAAACGCAGTAACTCTCGTTTAGCTGCGTTTCGTTTATAGGCGTTTTTATTGGAGATACATTTCTGACTATTTGCAAAGCAAGAAATGCTTCTAAACATGGTACAACAGAAGTTTTTAAACATCGGTTACTAGCTGTCAAGTTCCATCATTCAGGAGAGGTTTTAAAACCTCCCATGTACATGAAGCCTCATGTACACTGCTGCTGGTAAACGGACGTTTAGGAGCAGTTGGGCATTTTTTCAGCTGGCCCTGAACTCTCCTCTGTTATCTTATCAATACATGTACACAGTGTCTTTATAGTCGTTTCTAGGCAGTTGCGTTGAGGCCTTTTTTGGAAAGCAAAAAAATTAGTTCAGACACTGAGTTTAGAGGCATTTCAAGCGCTAAACACGGTAACTCGAGTTTAGCCGCTTTTCGTTTACAGACGTTTTTCATTTTTGGCTATTTTGAGGGAAAAAAAACAAAACTTTTTTTGTTCAAACGCTTCTAAACGCAAACGTGGCAAAACAGACGTTTTAAATGTGGGTTACTATCTGTCAAGTTAAAGCATTCAGGAGAGGTTGTTAAGCCTAATGCCGCATACACACGGTCGGACTTTTCGTCTACAAAAGTCAGACGGACGCCGACAGACTAAAGCTGGCTGACAATCCGATCGTGTGTGGGCTTCCCCGGACTTTCAGCGGACTTTTCCAGCCTCAAATCTGACGGACTTTAGATTTGAAACATGCTTCAAATCTTTACGTCGTAACTACGCCGGACCCAGAAATCCGCTCATCTGTGTGCTAGTCCGACGGGCAAAAACCCACGCTAGGGCAGCTATTGGCTACTGGCTATCAACTTCCTTATTTTAGTCCGGTGTACATCATCACGTACAAATCCGTCGGACTTTTGTGTGATCATATGTAGGCAAGTCCGCTCGTAAGAAAGTCTGCCGCAAGTCCGCCAAAAATCCGCCGAAAGTCTGTCGGACAGGCTGTTGGACGTTTGTAGACGAAAAGTCCGACCGTGTGTACGCGGCATAAGGCTCCATGCACACTGGTCTGTTCTCTTGGGAGTAAAACAACGATCATAAAACAGGCCTTCACTCATGGTTTGGGAGGTGTAACCTAATAAAAATGAGCATTTTGCAAAATTTTCATTTCTCTTCCAAGCCCTACCGATTCAAATGCATCTCTCCTATCTCAAACAAGTCCAGGCCATATTTACCTGCTTTGTATGGGCACACAAAAAGCCACATATACCACGAACCCAGCTATCCCTTCCGAAACCTTTATGGGGGCATAGCGCTACCCAACATTTGTAAGTATTATCAAGCAATCCATCTGGATAGAGCCATTGATTGGGGATGAAACCCGGACTTAAAACTTTGTGTACAGATAGACAGATAGAACAGAACCAGTCGGATATACCCTTGAAAGGGGCGTTAGGGCGCTACGACTCACTGCCCTTGGCAATTAAATCCCACCCACTGGTTGGAACCACACTGAGACAATGTTCCCAGGTTACCTTCCCAACATCTTTGACAACTGCTGACCCCGATACTCGGACACCCTAACTTTTTTGCGGGACTATCACCAACCTTGTTTAAAGTGCTACGGGACAACAATTGTGAACAGGCCTCCAGGCTTGTGATTGAGGGAAGATGACCCACCATAGCGGAGCTGGGGGACCCCACAGGACCCTTTCCGCTCACGTTCTGGAATGCAGCACAGATACATCATTTCCTTCACTCTATACCCAACCCTCTGAACTTCAATAGACAGTTGACCACCTTCGAGGAATACTGCTCTGGGACAGATCAACTGCCCCAAGTTCTCTCCAAAACGTACACACTCCTGAACACCCCCCTGGAACAACCACAACTACCATGCCTAGAAAGATGGAAACTGATCTCCAATGTACCTTCACAACACCCCAAAAAACAAATATGATAGGAGTTGCCCTCAAATCATCGCTGTGCACCAAAATTCAAGAGACTAATTTCAAAGTACTTATGAGATGGTATCTAACGTCTAGTCGTCCACATGCCATCTTTCCCGACACATTTGAACTCTGCTGGAGATGCCAAAAAGAAGTAGGGACAATTTTGCATATATTCTGGGCTTGCCCTAAACTGACAGAGTTTTGGACGACTGTCCGAACTATCCTCCAAAAATTTACTATCCAATCCTGAATGAACCAACGTTTATATAAAAAAACTATAAAAAATCCATTCTGCGACACCTAAATGCAGCTAAATCATGCATCCCCCTCTTCTGGAAGCAACAAAACCCCCGACCACTATGATTTGGCTAAGGAAATGGAAGAGATAAGAAAAATGGAAGATTTGATCCTTACAGCACAAAACAAACACGAGATGTATAAAAAGACATGGGATCTCTTATTAATTCCTTGTCATCCAGTCCCCGTCGGCTCTTCTCAACCTTTAACTCTCTGCTTCGTCCACCACCCCCTCTACCCACTAACTCACTCACTGCCCAAGAGATTGCCAATCACTTCAAAGACAAGATCGATGCAATTCGTGAGGACATCTCCACTGTGCGTACGTCTTCCCCACCCGTCATACCTTGCCCAGCAGCACATTCAACACTCTCCTCTTTTGAATTGGCTACTACGGAAGAGGTTACAAAAATTTTCTCGGATGCCCACCTAACCAATTGTCCCTTGGATCCTGTTCCCTCACAACTACTACGGTCACCCTCTTCTTCTATCCTATGCTCCCTCACCCACATCTTCAATCCCTCCCTTTCTAGTGGCATTTTCCCCTCCCCTCTAAAACATGCACAGATCACTCCCATTCTTAAAAAGCCCTCACTGGACCCTACCGACCTGAACAACTTAAGACCCATCTCACTACTCCCATTCACCTCTAAACTTCTAGAACGCTTAGTCTACAACCGTCTTAGCTCCTACCTCAATGAAAATAACCTTCTTGACCCCTTAGTCTGGCTTTCGCTCGCAGCACTCCACGGAAACTACCTTACTAAAACTCACTAACGATTTACTAACTGCTAAAACCAACAGCCAGTACTCCATACTCCTACTACTTGACCTCTCTGCGGCCTTTGATACTGTTGACCACCCGCTTCTTCTCAATAAACTACATTCCCTTGGCCTCCGAGATTCTGCTCTATCCTGGTTCTCTGGTTATTTATCACAGCGCTCCTTCAGTGTCACCTACAACTCTGTCTCCTCCTCTCCATTGCCCCTTTCTGTGGGGGTCCCCCAAGGCTCGGTTCTTGGACCCCTTCTCTTCTCTATCTACACCTCCTCCCTTGGTCACCTAATAACTGCCCATGGCTTCCAATACCACTTATACGCTGATGACACCCAAATCTATCTGTCTACTCCTCACCTCACTCCTTCAGTCTCCTCTCGCATTACTAACTTACTAACTGACATATCAGCATGGATGTCGCACCACTTCCTTAAACTAAATCTCTCTAAAACTGAGCTATTAATATTCCCCCCCGCCCGTGCTCCCCTCCATGACTTTTCCATCAAAATCAACAATGCAACCATCAGTCCCTCCCCTCACGCCAGGGTTCTAGGTGTAATCCTAGACTCTGACTTGTCATTTCAGCCTCAAATCCAATCGCTGTCAAAAGTTTGTAGAATTCACCTCCGTAACATCTCTAAAATTCGCCCCTTTTTAACAAATGAAACCACCAAACTCCTCATTCACTCCCTTGTTATCTCTCGCCTTGACTATTGCAACTCCCTTCTCATTGGCCTGCCTCTCCATAGGCTATCCCCTCTTCAGTCTATCATGAATGCTGCTGCCAGACTTATCCACCTTACCAACCGCTCAGTGTCTGCCAACCCTCTACTTCAATCCCTACACTGGCTCCCAATCACCCAGCGAATTAAATTCAAAATTCTAACCACAACATACAAAGCCATTCACAACTCTGCCCCAAGCTACATCACTAATCTTGTCTCCAAATATCACCCAAATCGACCTCTCCGCTCTTCTCAAGACCTCCTGCTTTCAAGCTCTCTCATCTCCTCCTCCCATGCTCGTCTCCAGGATTTCTCCAGAGCCTCTCCCATCCTCTGGAACTCGCTACCTCCATCTATCCGGCTATCCCCTACTCTTGCTACCTTCAGGCAATCCCTGAAAACTCATCTCTTCAGGAAAGCCTATCACGTCTCCAACTAATCTCCTACCACTTCCACCAGCTCATTCCCGTCAGTTACAACCTTTTGTACCACCTGCCTCACCCTATTAGATTGTAAGCTCTTCTGAGCAGGGCCCTCTTAATCCTATTGTATTGTATTGTATTATAACTGTATTGTCTCCCTTTTATATTGTAAAGCGCTGCGTAAACTGTTGGCGCTATATAAATCCTGAATAATAATAATAAAAAAAAAAAAAATCTTTGGAATATGTTTATATTCTCAGAAGAACTACTAGCTGTATACGGAACATGAGTCCTCTGCATGCAAGCAAAAAACAAAGTAGCCCTGCTGTTCAGGGCCATGGCTACGCCTAACCCTTGTCCCTATTCTCCCTCCCCCCTTCCTTTCCCCACCATATCCTTCCCTTTTTCCTCTCTCATGTCTAGCTGCTACGCTCTGTATTCCCCTTTCCCCTTTTCCTTTTTCTTTTTTCTTCTCCCATTCATTAAGGGAAAACTGGAAAATAGGATTGGACGACCCTATTTCTAGAAAGATCACATTACACAGGTTAACTAACTTATAAGTTTATATATAAAAATGCAAGATGATTAGTAACTTATGTAGAAGATCGCTTGCACATGTATACTTACTCTTGTCTATATCCTTGTCTGATGTGATCTGATGACACGAGGCTGCGACCTCGTCTTTGTTGAATGATAATATTGTCTTATTGGGGCCCCGCCCTTTCCTGAAGTTTAATAAAATAATATTTGAAAAAAAAAACAAAAAAGGCTCATATAGAGCATTTTTTGTACAGAGTTTAGATGAGTTTAGGAAAGTTTTACGTTTTTTCTGCCAGTAAGCTCCAATCAGAAAAGTGAACCAGAAGGTTTTTTCTTTCTTGCCTCATTGAGCTTAAAATATGCCTCTTAACGTCCTAATGTGCATGGACACGTAGGATAACATTGAGTTGCTTCTACAGGCAGAACACAAAACTCCTGTAGAAGCAACGTTTTTTAGCCAGTGTGCATGGAGCCTTAATGGTTTATGAGATTTCCTTTAGACTAAGCCACAGCTTTTGCTTGCTTTGAGTACTGGCCTTTACACATGACATTTGTGATGCTGTCCTTAAACAGAATGGAAAGATAAAAGGCCATTTCTCACCTTGTTGTCTGACAGGGACTGGTGAATGAGTTTTACTTTACCAAAGAGCTGAATGTTTGGTCATTTTGTTAGTATCCATTTTCAATAAAAAAACATAGCCTTGAAATATTCTATTTGTTTGAAAACTATGGAATGCTTTAAATCAAGAAATAAACGTTTTAAAACCTTTTGCAATTTTAAAGTATTTCTAATTAAAAATCTTTTTTTTTTTCTTTTTTTTTTTTAAGGTTCGAGCTCTGAAAGGTTAGCCCAGATTCTGAAACTGGACAGAGCTGTGATTTGTTCTTTAGCTGCACTCATTACATATCTTAAAGAATTTCATTTGGAAAAGATACTTCATAATCCAAAGTAAGTACAATTTTCACTTTTTGTAAAGGAAATTTTTTTTTTTTTAAAGTGTTTAAGCCCCCCAAAAAACAGATTCTGTTCCTTTAACCACTTCCCTACCCAGCCATATACATAAGACGTCCACAGATGGGATCTCCCATCCTGGGTGGACGTCATATGACATCCTGGGATTCCCGGCCGTCTAGGGGGCCCGCCGCGCTGCTCGGGACCCGGTGCGTGTGCCCGGCGGCCGCGATGTCCGCTGGGCACCTGCGATTGCCCGTTAACCGGGCCGGACCGTTGATCTGTGTGTGTAAACACACACATCCACGTCCTGTCAGTTGTGAGGAGAGCGATCTGTGTTCCCAGAACGGAGGAACACTGATCGGTCTCCTCCCCTTGTGCGTCCCCTCCCCCTACAGTTAGTAATCACTCCCTAGGAAACATATTAACCCCTCCCCGCCCCCTAGTGGTTAACCCCTTCACTGCCTGTCACATTTACACAGTAATCAATGCAATTTTATAGCATTGATCGCTGTATAAATGTGAATGGTCCCAAAAATGTGTCAAAAGTGTCCGCCATAATGTCGCAGTCACGAAAAAAAATCGCGATCGCCGCTAAAAAAATAAATAGTTTTTTTTAAAAAATGCCATAAATCTATCCCGTATTTTGTAGACGCTATAACTTTTGCGCAAACCAATCAATATACGCTTATTGCGATTTTTTTTTTTTTTTTTACCAAAAATATGTAGAAGAATACGTATCGGCCGAAACTGAGGAAAAAATTCGTTAAAAAAAAAAAAAATTGGGATATTTATTATAGCAAAAAGTAAAAAATATTGTGTTTTTTTCAAAATTGTCGCTCTTCTTTTGTTTATAGCGCAAAAAATAAAAACTGCAGAGGCGATCAAATACCACCAAAAGAAAGCTCTATTTGTGGGGAAAAAAGGATGTCAATTTTTTTTGGGTACAACGTTGCACGACCGCGCAATTGTCATTTAAAGTGCGACAGCGCTGAAAACTAAAAATTGGCCTGGGAAGGAAGGGGGTGAAAATGCCCTGTATTGAACCGGTTAAAGCATGTTACAAAGCACAGTGCTTGCGCTGTGTAATTTGGCACCCTGTAACACCTGTACTACCTGGCTGTTCCTGCCTGGCTATACCCCCCCTCTGCAAACAGACAACGATAATCATGGCTGCAGAATTCCTGATACTGTGGTCTGTTTGCGTGCCTCCGTCATCCACAGCTTGCTCTCCTGTGTCTGTCTCCTCTGTCCTCCTCACGTGGGGAAATCTCAGTACCGCTGTTGCTGCAAGACAGGCGGGGAGGAGACACAGCCAGTTACATGAGCGCCGGGAGCTGCCGTGAGATACGGTGAAGGAGGTAATTTTTTAATGAAACGCAGAGACAGGGGGGCACTGTATTAAGATACAGAACTGAGTATGTAAATTACTGAAAGTGGGTTAACAACCACTTTAAGCATGGTGTATTATAGCATTCTGAACAAAGCGTTCTTAAAGAGGAGCTTCAGTCTTCAGTGAAAAAAATAAGTCAGCAGCTACAAAAACTGTAGCTGCTGACTTTTAAAAAAACAGTGACTCGCCTGTCCCACGATCCAGTGGTGTGCTCATCCCAGCTGGTTTCACCTGCTGTCTTCTTTCCTTTGCACCGGCATCTTAACTATCGTGAATGGTCAAGCAGTTCTCTGGAACCCGTCGCATGTCACAAAAGACTGTAGGGGGAAGGGAGGGAGGAGAACTTTTGTTTCCGATTGCCTAGGTGGTCGGAGCGGAAGTGAGAGTGGGTACCTGTCCAAATTGAGGACGAGTCCTTAAAGCAGAACTTCTCCTTTTGGGTGGAGATCCACTTTAATTTTAAACTCCAGATAACTTAAAAATGATCCCTTGCAGTTCGGCTGAGCTCGCACTGCAAGGTTTAACGTCTCATTTATTCTAGAGAAGAAGAGAAATTATTTTACTTATCTGATCCTCCACTCACCTGCCAGATGGTGCTCCTCCATGCGCCAGTGGTGGACTGTCCCTCAGCATCATCTTGTCCAGTGCAGGGCTTGATGACATAAGAACCTTAGCCCGCCGGTGTGTGGAGGAGAGGACGCTGGGAGGATCGGTCTAGCAGCACAGAGGTGTAGAGAGTTGGGTAGATAAATCTTCTTTTCTCTGTCTTTAGCATGTTTGAATGGCTGAGCCGCAATTACATCACTCCTGGTCGAGTCACAGCCGTGGCACAGCTCTTTCCATGGATGGCATTTCATCCATTAAGAGCGTAGTGTGCATGCAGCGGTGACATCACTGGCTGCTTCTAAAGTAAGATTTTTGCTTTACCTACATGCAAGCTGCCTTATAGGCTTACCTAGATATGTTAATCATGCCTAAGCAGTACCTTGAAAAATCAAACTTTTGTCTTGAGTTTCTTCTGAAAGATAGCAGTGCATTTCCTAGTGAGTGTTCCTAGCTTTTCCATGCCTCATAGCTGTACATCTGCTGTGCTGGCCATACACTAGTAGATCTTCAAATAAACATTTGTACATTTGACTTGACGAATGTTGTTCGAAAGCACTTAAATATGTTGTTTGCTTTTAACCTGCAATTTTGGAATGAATGGGCTTTCCCAAATGAAAACCGCATGCATTGTTAGAAAATGAGTTTCACTCCTTCGGTGCATCTGGGCAGCCTTCAACTTTCCTTCTGTTTCTTGAATATTTCCCCATTAGTTCTCAGACCACCAGTCATCAGGGGGGCAAATCTAACATGAGAAGCAAAGCCTATTCCTCTACCAACATGGCTGCCCCCACACAAAGGCACAGTGTAACCCCGGAAGAGTCGAACATGGACAGAATAAATTACCATACTTGGATGGGTTTACCCTTCATGCCTAAGCCTTTTTCTGACACTTGTTTCTTACAAGCTAAAATCAGTATTTTTTTGCTAGAAAATTACTTAGAACCCCCAAATATATTTTTTTAGCAGAGACCCTAAAGAATAAAATGGCAATTGGTGCACTATTTTATGTCACACTGTGACAAAGAAGTACACTTTCATGAATTTAAAAAAAAAAACATTAAAGTTATGCCAATTTTTTTTGTATAATGTGAAAGATGTAATGGCGAGTAAATAGATACCGAACATGTCATGCTTTAAAATTGCGCTCGCTCGTGGAATGGCGACACACTATGGTACTTAAAAATCTCCATATGCGACACCTTAAAAATTTTAGTGCTAGGAATTTTTGTTCTCGCTCTAATGATTGTGGCGATACCTCACGTGTGGTTTAAACAGTTTACATTTGCAAGCGAGACTTGCGTATGCGTATGCGTTTTTAAATTTTTATTTTTTTTTTTATTTACATTTTTTACACTGTCCCTTTTTTAAATTTTTTATTTTATTTTATTGCCTTCACAAGGAATGTAAACATCCCTTGTGACAGTAATAGTCAGTGACAGGTATACTCTTTATGGAGGGATCTGGGGTCTATAAGACCCCAGATCCCTGCTTTGCAAGTAGATCATTCAAAACGCCAAGTTTGGCTGTTTTGAATGCTGTCTTTTTTTTTAAAATATGGCGCCTTTAAGTTTTCAATAAACCAGAAGTGATGTCATGACATCACTTCCGGGTTACTAGATGCGAGACCCGATCAAAGCCGATTGCGGCATAGTTCGGGTCTCCGGTGGGACAGGAGTGTCGGGGCGAGCCGTGAAAGGTGGAGGGGGGACATCCCCTTGCACTGCTTGTGGTAGCCATTGAGCGGCTTCTTAGCCGCATTGATTGTCATCATAAGAAATCCAACCATCTGCTCTAAAAAACGGTACCGGGGTGATGCCTGCAACTGCCGGCATCTCTCCAGTACAACACCTTGAAGTCGAATGCCGCATATTTGCGTTACGCCAGTGTGAAGGGGTTAATCATGCAGATTCTTTAACATACTGTATACCATTGTTTTATCTGTACTTTAGAGACTTACTAAACACAAGAATTGAATTAAATATTTATTGCAGCTTGCCAATACTTAGATGTAGTGGCTATATTCATTTTCTTTTTTTCAGACAAAGAATGTGTTCAGCAAAAACAGAAAATATATGTTGTGCTTTACAGAAATGCGGTGTCCTTGTTACTTCCTGTAAACTGCACTGAACACAGAAAATGTTATTTTTTTATGTAAACTATTATTTATCAGCTCACATATAATGGAGGTGAACAAAGGCAGACATACGGTTATGTGAAAAAGTACGTACACCCCATGGAAATTGGTTAATTTTTTTAAAAACCGATTTGAACGCGCAAATCTTTGACTTTCCTTCAGGAAAAATCCCCCTAAGGCTCGATTCACACCTATGCATGTTGCTTTTGAGCGTTTTTGGAGGTTTTTTTTTCATGCTTGCCACGTTTTTGAGCCGCGTTTTTGCCGCGATTTTGCCGCGATTTGCGTTTTTGCGTTTTTTTTTTTTGTTTTTTTTTACATTTTTTTACAGTCTTAAAAAAAATTACAAAAAAAAAAAAATTAAAAAAAAAAAAAAAAAAAAAACGGCAAAAACGCTGCAAAAACGGTGCACTTGCGTTTTTGATGCTTGTCCATTGAAATCCATTACATGCAAAACGCTGCATTTTGCATGAAAAAAAGTCCCTGACCCTTTCCAAAAATGCAGAGAAACAAAAAGGCATTGATGTGAACATGTTCCATAGGAACCCATGTTAAAAAATTCCCGTGCATTTCTGCAAAATGCATCAAAAAACGCGCTAGTGTGAATGGAGCCTAACTGACAATTTCCATTTATACATTTGCAAATGGTCACAGATCTTGCAACAGTCAATACCCCTTAACCACTAGACCTCCTGAAGATTTACCCCCTTCATGACCAGGCCACTTGTTGCGATACGGCCAAATAAAATGTATGTAATTTATTTGATACAAATATAGCTTTCTTTTGGTGGTATTTGATCACCTCTGCATTTTTTATTTTTTGCACTATAAACAGAAAAAGACAATTTTTAAAAAAATAATATTTTTTACTTTCTGCTATAAAACATATTCAAGAATTGTTTAAAAAAAAAATTTAATTTCTTCATACATTTTGGCCAATATGTATTTTGCTACATCTTTTTTGTAAAAAAATCCCCAAATGGTATCATGATTCGTTTACGCAAACATTATAGGGTCTACAAACTACAGGATATATTTATGGAATTTTTATTATTATTATTAATATTATACATGATTTATATAGCGCCAACAGTTTGCAAACAGTTTGTAAAATACAGGAGGCATTAGGGGGTCATGCTCGTTAGAGCTTACAATCTTGTTTTTTATACTAGTAATGGCGCCGATCAGTCAGTTATAGTGGGACTGTGATATTGCAGCGGATTGTTGGACACTAACACTTTTGACACTTTTTGGAAACCAGTGAGACTAATACAGTGATCAGTGCTAAAAATATGCACTTTACTAATGACACTGGATGGGAAGGGGTTAAACATCTAGGGCGATCAAGGGGTTACCTGTGTGCCTAGCTGGTGTTTTTGTGTTTACTGTGTGCTGCTTTAACTAGGGGAAGAGAGTGATCCTTAACTCTGCTTTCCAGAGAAACAGGTTTGCCCCTTTACCCCCTGTCACAACTGACATATGCCATGTTTACATATCTCAGTTATTTATGTTTTACTAATCGGCGAGAGCCAGAGGACATTGAGTCCTCTGGACTCGCAGATTAGCTTCTGCTGCGGATTATCACAGCAGAAGTGGCCCGCCGGAAGTGCACCTGCGCTCCCTGCAGGCGGAAAAGCAGAATCACATATATACATGATATATACATGATTCTGCCCACAGCTGCTGCCCTGTAGCAGTAAACGTGCTATAAGGCGGTCAGCAAGTGGTTAAACTATGGGAAAAAAAATTTAAGACTATGCTTCAAAGTCTTTTTTGTACTTCGTGTATAGGAAAAATACTTACAAAAATTATAATGTTTTGGTATAGAACGCCTGAGGTATTGCATATCAGAAACCCAAGTACTCCTGCTAATTGCTGGAGATGCGGACATAAAACTGGCTCTCTTTTTCACGTTTTCTGCTACGCACTTGCCCTTTCTGCGCCTGTGCTATCAAATTTAGAGAAGCTATTTAACTTGTCCTTCCCACCCAAGCCAATCCATTTACTGCTGGGCTTAACTTCCCCAGGCATCTCTAACCACTTGCCACCAAATCACATACATGTATGTCATTTATTTCAAGTGGTTATACTGGGATAATGCCTGCAGCTACAGGCATTATCTTGGTATTATTTTTTTCAGCCAGCGGTCGGCTTTTTTGTAAAAGCAATTCTATTGTCTAATTAGGCGCTAGATTGCTTTTACAAGCAGCAAGACGGGCTTACCACAGAGCTCCTGGAGGACCGTAAGGTCTCCAATGAGCTCTATGGTATAAGAAACCAAAAGCAACAGGCATTTTCATCACTTCCAGTTTCCTGCATGTAAACACGCCATTTTTAAATTTGGAAAGCATCTGAACACACCGATCTTGGTGTGATCAGATGCTTGTAGGGACAGAGGAGACATACTGCCCAGAACAGTAGAGCAAGCATACAGTTTGTCATTGACCATACAGGCAAATATCAGGCCCCTCTTGAACAATGTGCTGTGGTCTGATGAATCCAAGATAGTTCTTTGGCCACAGTAAGAGAAGGCATGTTTGGCACATTTCAGGAGAACATCATATTAACTGTGGAGGTGGACATGTTATGGTTTGGGGTTGCCGTTTCAGGGCCTGGGCAGCTTGCAGTCATCAAGTCAACTATGAATTTTGCATCATATCAAAGTGTACTTGATGAGAATATGAGGATATTTGTCAAAAAGTTGAAGCTGAACCAGAAATAGATCTTCCTACGTGATAATTACCCAAAACACACTAGCAAATCCACCAAGGAAGGGTTAAAAATACAGCAAATGGAGGGTTATGGACTGATTTAATCAAAGCCTTAATTTGACCCAATTAAACTGTTGGAGGGATTTGAAATGGGCAGTTCAAACAAGGAGACCTGCAAACATCTTAAATTTTATAAGTTGAAGTGGAAAGAAATGTCACTGATGTCATAAACAGGTGGGCAGTTATGCAAAATGCCTGTAAGTAATAATTTCTGATTAAAGCAGAAATAAGTCTGCAAAAAATAAAATAAAAGTTGGGGCCCAGGAACCAGTGTTTGTGTACACTGAACCTGTATTGTACTGGTTTTAATTCCGCTTTAGGTGGGCAATACCAGCTTCTGAGGCCACTTACTTTTTTTCCATAATACACCAGTACATCTTTTGACATTTTTGTTCAATAAACAATGTTTTTTCTATCACTAAATACTAAAACTTTTGGGATTTTACGGCATCAGGTATCAATTAATGACAGCCAAAGATCAACATGCATAATTTTATTTTAACATAATATAAAAATACATAAAACAAGTTAAATGAGGGGAAAAGATTCTGAATAATTGATTCAAGTGTATCCAAAACATATATCCAGACCTCTACAAGCTTATTACAATTGTAAGTCAAGATAACCAACTGCTCTGTCCAAAAATGGACCATGTATAGTGCTATAAACAAATGAATTCTTCACAAAGAGGGAGGAGAAGAGGGTCACCGATGCGGTCCAAGCCACTTTATCGGGAGCAGTACATATCATTTTTTATATTTCAATCTATAAAACAAAAAGAGTAAATGTATACAATAACAGAGTAGATACAAATACACGTAACATTTTTTCTTTACCATTTCATTTTTTCCTAGCCAAGATGCATGTGGTTATCCATGTGTAACCATTAGTCCAAGACCCCCCAGAGGAGAAGAGACACACCCAGGACCATGCGCCATTCCCAAAGCGAGACCTCTGGAGCATACTAGGACAGACTGGGCCATCACCTCACCAACCTCCAACATTTGTAGCGTACCCTATATGGTGGTGTAAATGTATAGTATCCATCAAGTATCTAGTATCCAGTGCCTTAAAAGCCTAAGTGCTTTAGTATTTTATGATTGTAACTAATCGGGTGTGGCAGCTTTTATACCACCTTTATTTGTCAGCACTCTTTGAATAAAGATCTAACGTTTACCTGTTAAAATATGTTGACACTTCCGGTGCCACATGTAGTGGAAGTGTGAGACGGTTATTAAACCGGCTACAGCCTGTCTGGTATGACTCCCGGCTCACTTAAGGTGCCCTGCACACGTCCCCGCACTACTCCTGATGGAGCGGTATCTAATCTCGGGCGGCCTGTACTGTGCCTGTACAGGCTGCGGATCCCGATTCGTCCTCACTCGGCTCACAGACAGCCAAATTGGCCTACAGTTACCTCACAAGCCCAGCATCATAAGCAGCTCACACTTCTCAACTACCCCAAGCTGCCGCAGAAGACCAGTACAATAAAATGGCCCAAGCTGTGGCAGATCTGCTCTCTCCCACTATCACCTCAGCTGTGGACAGGGTAGTCACAGCATGGATTGACCAGCTCTGGAGGGAACTTAAAGAGCAGGCTGGCAGGCTCAATGTAGCAGAGCAACGCATAGCTGACTTGGAGGAGGAGGCACAGAGCACTCACGAGACAGCACTCCAGGCATCACAAACCCAGCAATACATACTGGAAAAGTTAGATGACCTGGTAAACTGCTCGCGCCGCAATAATCTGTGAATTATAGGCCTCTCTGAGTCCTATAACTCCAGTTCAGTAACGGAGCTTTGCAACACCTGTATCCCTGTGGCCCTCGGGATCGCCACACCATGTGTAGTGGAAAGAGCTCACAGAGTGGGAGCCCCATCCAACAACGGACGCTCCCCCTGTCTGATCATCGTAAGATAACTCAACTACTCGGACAGGGTAGCAATCTTGAAATCCTTTCGGAATGCTAACTCCTTCCAATTGGAGGGGCACAAGCTGCTCCTATTTGCAGATTACTCACAGGAAGTTTCCAGCAAGCGGAAAGCTTTTCAACCAATCTGCTCTGCCCTACACTTCTAGGGGGTGAAATTCACTATGGCATACCCAGCCATTTTACGCCTCACTGACCAGGCAGGGGAGACCTAATAATTCTCCCACCCAGATGAAGCAGCCTCCTATCTCCAGACGCAGCTGCACATCTCACAGGAGCTTTCTCCAATGGAAACTAGCCGATACCCCAAAGGCCCCAGGGAGCAACGCAGCCCCCGTAGGGATCCACCAAAACGATTTCGCTACTCCAACAACCCGGGTTCTCCTAAACACCATTGAAGAGCCTCATATGGGTCCCTGAGAATTCAAACCTTTCCTCATCTTCCTGGTCTCCCAGGATCTAAACACTCGCTTCATTTACATGACTATTCAGGTTCCTTATTAGCATAAGTTTTATAGTTGTTTTAACTACTATTATGTTTTATCCTTTATGACAGCCTTCCGGAGTCGTGCGATTATGGTTTACTTTATGCAGTGACCAGCACCAGTAGGTGCCTTTCCAAATGCCCCCTTCTTCGGTAACGCTGTCCTTGGCGAGTATCACGTGCAGAAGAAAGTGAAGTCAAGGGCTCCACTAAATTGTGAATCTACTTTTGTCTTTACCCCCTCTATTATTTACTGCTGTTTCTCTGTACACCTCAGACTCTTCATCCCTCACTGAACGCCTATCCCCCCGCCCCCCCATTACCCACGACCCAGATCACATACACATCACATTGGATCTCTAAAGGAAAAACATACCTTAAAGAGGAAGTAAACCCTGTATGTTTTTTTCTTATTTTTTTAATAAAATGATCCTGCAATGTATTAGTAAGCCATACACATTTAAATATGACAAAAACAAGGTTTTAAAATACCTTATTTCCCTTGTTTTAAATTTTAGTTTCTTCCTGATATTGGCCGCACCATGGTTACTACTGCTTGATGAATCTTTTGTGGGCATCATTTCCGCCCTTACTTTGTTTTCCTGTCCAAACCTAAACCATGCCTCTATCTCGATTTGCCATTACTACGGCAAGCGAGCTAAGCCATTAATCACAGCAAATCACACTCTGTGCTGCTCTGGTTCCCTCCCCCGTGTGACGTCTTACACAGTCACAAGGAGGAGAAGCAGGAAGGAGATAATCGGAGCAGCATTACGAGACTTCCCTCTGTGTCATTCTGAGAGGAAGTTCATCAATCCTAATGTCCCGGCATGCAGGGGAGATGGAAACGGCACACTATGTGTGTCGGTAATGAAAATACCTACTGCGCAATCGCGCCTGACGTCACTTTTGATTGCATGGCGATTTCTATGGAAACAAACACATTGAGTACACTTTCACAGGCAGCAATCAGCTGCCTGTGCTATGTAGATTACTAAGAGATAAAGTTGTAATGGAGGATTTACAACCACTTTAAGTTAACCCAGTGCCATTTCCCACTGACACAATGAAAATTATTTAGTGGAACGTCAAAGGACTTCGGTCCCCACACAAGCATATGGCAATACTCCGTCACTTAAAAAGACTAAAAGCGAACATGGCACTCCTCCAGGAGACTCATCTCCCTTCAGCTGACTTCTGGCGCATGACCAAATTATGGGTGGGCTAAATGCATGGCTCTGCCTCTACTAAAGGTAAAGCAGGTGTTCTGATCCTAGTCCACAAAAAATCTCCCCTGCAAAACTGTCATCCGCACACGATGAGGACGGATGCCTCTCAACCCTTCATCTTCGCATTTCCAACAAAGAACTCATAGTCACTAACATCTAGGCACCCAACTCCCCCACCAAACCCTTCTTCCAGGCAGTCACAGCACACCTTGTCCCCTATCTACAATACCCTCTCCTATTAGGAGGTGGTTTTAACACTGTGATGGTTGCACAAGAGGACAAAAGCAAGGCTCTACCCACCCTTCTACCCACCCTTCAATACCCCCCCAATCCACCTCAACTCCAGTTACTTCCTTTGCAACAACCATCCAGCTCAGCAACCCATGGCGCTCAGCTCAACCGGAATTGATCACCCATCTACTATCTATCCAGGATTGATTACCTACTTATGCAATTCCATGCTACTAACTAAAACCTCTGAAACTCTTATCCATGACCTTGCAATCTCAGACCATGCCCCCGTTTCGATAAAATTACACAGCTTCAGCCCTCCACGAGAATATGGTGATTCCCCCAATTCTTAGCCCGAAATCCTGACCTTCAGTAAACCCTACATGAGACCTGGTCAGACAACGAGCTGACTAATGCCCGCAATGCCCTGACCCCAATTTGTTATGGGATGCAGGCAAAACCGTCCTACATGGTAGGATCATTGCTTTTATGGCTATGTACAAAAGGAAGGTTCTTACAAAGTTCCGTGAAGCCAGGGACCGCCTCAGACTCACCCAAGCACAGTTATCACATAGCAATACCCCCACAAGCCGTAAGATTTGTCGAGAAGCCAAAACAAACTTCCATTGATGGGCGAAGCTCAAAAACGTGTATATAAATCTTATTTTGACCTTCATTACCATAAGTTTGGCAACAAGTCAGGGAAATTGCTAGCAAAGCTGTGCAAGGGGAGCACATGTTCCCACACACCTAACATCCCTAAAAGATTCACAAGGAAACTTGTGCTCCTCTCCCACTGACATAAGCTCCATAATTGAACAATATTATACCTCTCTATATAGCCCAGACCCCTTTGACCCAGACGCTGCACAACATTTTTTACAAAAGATCCCTCTTCTTCAAATCGATTCCACCCTCTTTGATCAACTAAATTATCAGATTACCAAGCCAGAAATTCACAAAACAATCTCTTTTGCCAATGGGAAAGCCCCGAGCCCAGATGGGTACACCCCCGAGTTCTTCAAGCTCACAGCACATACCATAGTCCCAACCCTAGCGAAGGTCTACCAAACGATTCTCCAGGGTGGTGACTACCTCCCGTCAGGATTCCAAGCCCACATAAAGTTGAGCCAAGAAAGACAAATATCCCTCTGAACCCAGCTCCTACAGACCCATCTCACTACTTAATCTAGACTCTAAGACCCTCTCCAAGATCATGGCCAATAGACTGGCCAAAATCATGCCCACCCTTATCCACCCGGCTCAAGCCGGCTTCACCCAAGGCCAATCCGCATCCTCCATTATCCGCAAAGTGCTTATGGTCCTCGAACATGCCAAGTCTAACACCAGTAAAGACATAGCCATAATCTCCCTTGATGCCAGCTTTCCCTGGTTAACCTCCATCCTGCAATATTTAGGTTTTACAGGTCCTTTCGTCCACTTAATAGATACGATGTATGTTGCCCCAACAGCAAACATAGTAGCAGCTGGCCTCATCTCAAAACCTGTTAAACTATATAAAGGCACTAGACAAGGCTGCCCACTTTCCCCACTACTCTTCAATCTGGCCCTCGAGCCAATTTTACCGTTTCCTCCTTTGCCACCCCTACCTTCATGGAGTCCAAATAGGTCAACAGGATCTCCGTCTAGCCCTATTTGCAGATGACATACTCATTTTCTCTTCTAACCCTGCTTCTGACATGCTTCTCATTCAGGAAGTTTTCATGGAGTTTAGGGGGGTTTCAGGTCTACGTATCAATTTTGCCAAAAGTGAGAAGCTTCCACTGTTTCATTTTAGAACTCCCTCATGGACAACCTCTTCCATCTTTTCTGTAGCAAATAGTTACATTAAATATCTAGGGATAAAAATCAGAAAAACTCCTTCATCCTTATATAATCTCAATTTTACTCCAGTAATTTCTAGAATAATAAATGATTCGGAGACATGGATGGATCTCTCCATCTCGCTTTTTGGGAGGTGCCACCTATTTAAAATGGTCAGCTTTGCCAGACTTCTATACCCTCCTTAAACAATACTCCTGCTTCTACGACACAAAGATATTCAAAAAATGACAAAAATCCTTATACTTTCTCTGGCAGAGACGGCGCCCCCGCATTGCACTAAACAAACTAGTTCTCCCGAGGAGCGAGGGAGGAGCCAACCTCCCCAATATTAGAGTGTATACTTTATCTTGTCTCTTAAGAATAAGCCTAGACTGGATCTCAAACACCTCCAGATACGCCAACTATGACCTGGAATCCCAACTGGCTACCACCTACTGCTTGCTGGCTCTCCTTCACT
Source organism: Lithobates septentrionalis (assembly GCA_037952835.1). Taxonomy (NCBI): domain Eukaryota; kingdom Metazoa; phylum Chordata; class Amphibia; order Anura; family Ranidae; genus Lithobates; species Lithobates septentrionalis. Next base: position 962,617 of record JBBDGP010002100.1, on the reverse strand, counting down.
GCAAGCTGTGGTCCATCCCTCCTCACCTCCGCCAAAATATGCTATTCAGAGAAACGCTGACCGCCTGGCGTGAAGTCAGACACTAATTACATGTTTCTCCGTGGGTTTCTCTACACCTCCCAGTTCATGAAAATCCCTCCTTTCCACCTGCTACGTCTCACTCTGGATTCAAAACCTGGGCCCACAGGAAGCTACAAAACTTCAGTCAACTTTTTGTCAGGAATACAGGCAACGCTAGACCGATCTCCCAAATATTGACATGTTTTGAGCTCCCTCACCACCACTTTTTGTTCATTCATCAAGCCGTACAACATGTTACAGGTCTATGCCCAAGCAAACTTCAACGCTTCCGCAATTCCTTTCTGGACTCTTTACTGGAACAGCAACCATTTAAAGCGGGGTTTCACTGTCTCCACATATTTTTTTGGGGCAAAATGACAATGTTTAATATATATAAATATTGAACTTACTCGTTCTGGTTTTAGAGCTTACTGCTCTCAGTTTTCTCCAATAAAAAAAAAGTTATAAAATTTCCTGCTGCCGGTTTTCATCTTGCCTGTGGGCATGTGAAGCCCACAGGCATCCTCTTCCGGGATACAGTGCTCCTGATCGACCAGCATGCACCTCCCCTTCTATCCCTGATCTCGCGCATGCGCAGTAAACAGAAATCGTAGCGCCATCAACGTCTGTTGAAATCACACGAGATTTCACGGGGGGTCTCCGCACTGACTCCTGGGATGAATGACACGAGATCCCAGGAGACAGTGCGGCGATCATAGGAAATGACGCTGATACCCGCAAAATCCCCGCCCACAGCAGCAGGGACCGAAGACAGGCCGGGCCACTTATCTTAAGGTAGGAAAAAAAAAAACTGATGTCCATATAGCACTCAGTGCTATATTTAGAAGCCACGGAGCGAAAGTGTAAAAAATGAGTGAAGATCCGCTTTAAGATCTCAAACGTTTACAAACCTCTCAATTCCCACCTCCGCAAGCCTCTACAGGCAACATCTGTCACTTCTTGGAACTCGGATCTCAACTCTCCAGAAGCAGTGAGCCGCATCCTAAGTGGATATAACTCTACCTGTAAATTCATCACTAATGAATTCTGCCGCCAACAACAATTCAAAACAATGCATGGTGCTTACATCCCTTTCCTGCCTTCACCACAACAACCCTACAAACACAAATGTCCTCTGTGTGGCCATGACGGACCATCTCTACTACACAGACTTTGGCTTTGTCCTCACATCTCTTCCTTCTGGAGTCAAGTCGAAGACCTCACCTTAAAAGTCATGGGACGCCCCCTTCAAATAACATTTTCCCTCTTCTTTTTGGTAATCTGGAAACCCCTGCTTTACAATGCGTTAAACTCAGCAAGCAACCAGCACAGCAAGGCCTGGTTGTCAACATGCTTCATGTCAACCAGACAAGCGACACTCAAAAAATGGTCCTCTCCCAGGCCCCCTATAATCCAGGATGTCAAAAACGAACTCATATCCCTGCTGGACAAGGAAAAACTTGAAAAAGGTAAAAAAAGGGGATCTCGGAAACCCCTTCTACCTGCGCACCCTGGAATGTAAACAAAGTGATATACAGTCCAATAACAAAATATTAATCAAAATTAGTGTATAATTAGTGCTCAAAGCCTCAATATGTAAAGAAAAACAACAGATTTCATACCGCGCTAAAAACAAATGTATAATCATATATTTATAATGACTAACAAGTGAATGTTTTATAAACAAAAAAAGTCCAATAATCCACCACCGATCAGTTAGACCCACATAAAGTGCTGGTAATTCTTCTATCCATCAAACGTGACGGTGAAGAAAACATATATGGCTAATGTCTCCAGTGCATCTGCTTCCACCAACTTCTAGGCAAATGTCACCAGACGAAATCGACACCCATGACAGGTAGTCAAAAACTGCAAGACATGAAAAAACATTCACATGAAAAATCTGCATGCTAGATAAGTGAGACAGTGATAAATAAAGCATAGCACCGTATAGTGTATGTGTGTGTGTGTGTGTGTGTGTATGTGTATATATATGTATAATAAATAAATATATATATATATATATATATATATATATATATATATATATATATATATATATATATATATATATATATATATATTATATTATATTAGAGGTGCGCATTTTCACTGGTCTTTCAATTCAATTACGATTATCCTGTTAAGGATTCGATTTGGCGATGCATCACGATTACTGCCCACGGCTTTCATCAACAAATTCAAGCAGTCAGAATCGTTCAAGGCTGCATCCCCCCTCCCCCAAATCGTCAGCTGTGGTGTAATAGGAGAGCACTCCAGGCCATCAGTCGGCCGTGCTCTCACGAGATTGCGTTTGCTGCTGGCCCCGAGAGGTAAGGGGCCTTGACAGCCTATGGGCCTCCAGATCAGATAGCACCCTGGGGGCCTGAATGTGTCCCGCCGGGATGACAATCACGTGCAATCACGATACATTTAAGGCTGCATCGTGATGGGCCGATTATTTTCAACACCCCTAATATATGTGTGTATATATATATATATACACTACCGTTCAAAAGTTTGGGGTCACCCAAACAATTTTGTGTTTTCCATGAAAAGTCACACTTATTCACCACCATACGTTGTGAAATGAATAGAAAATAGAGTCAAGACATTGACAAGGTTAGAAATAATGATTTGTATTTGAAATAACATTGTTTTTACATCAAACTTTGCTTTCATCAAAGAATCCTCCTTTTGCAGCAATTACAGCATTGCACACCTTTGGCATTCTAGCTGTTAATTTATTGAGGTAAGCTGGAGAAATTGCACCCCACGCTTCTAGAAGCAGCTCCCACAAGTTGGATTGGTTGGATGGGCACTTCTGGCGTACCATACGGTCAAGCTGCTCCCACAACAGCTCAATGGGGTTCAGATCTGGTGACTGTGCTGGCCACTCCATTACCGATAGAATACCAGCTGCCTGCTTCTGCTGTAAATAGTTCTTGCACAATTTGGAGGTGTGTTTAGGGTCATTGTCCTGTTGTAGGATGAAATTGGCTCCAATCAAGCGCTGTCCACTGGGTATGGCATGGCGTTGCAAAATGGAGTGATAGCCTTCCTTATTCAGAATCCCTTTTACCCTGTACAAAGCTCCCACCTTACCAGCACCAAAGCAACCCCAGACCACCACATTACCTCCACCATGCTTAACAGATGGCGTCAGGCATTCTTCCAGCATCTTTTCATTTGTTCTGCGTCTCACAAACGTTCTTCTTTGTGATCCAAACACCTCAAACTTGGATTCATCCATCCACAACACTTTTTTCCAGTCTTCCTCTGTCCAATGTCTGTGTTCTTTTGCCCATCTTAATCTTTTTCTTTTATTGGCCAGTCTCAGATATGGCTTTTTCTTTGCCACTCTGCCCTGAAGCCCAAAATCCCGCAGCCGCCTCTTCACTGTAGATGTTGACACTGGTGTTTTGCGGGTACTATTTAATGAAGATGCCAGTTGGGGACCTGTGAGGCGTCTGTTTCTCAAACTAGAGACTCTAATGTGCTTATCTTCTTGCTTAGTTGTGCAACGCGGCCTCCCACTTCTTTTTCTACTCTGGTTAGAGCCTGTTTGTGCTGTCCTCTGAAGGGAGTAGTACACACCGTTGTAGGAAATCTTCAATTTCTTTGCAATTTCTCACATGGAATAGCCTTCATTTCTAAGAACAAGAATAGACTGTCGAGTTTCAGATGAAAGTTCTCTTTTTCTGGCCATTTTGAGCGTTTAATTGACCCCACAAATGTGATGCTCCAGAAACTCAATCTGCTCACAGGAAGGTCAGTTTTGTAGCTTCTGGAAGGAGCTAGACTGTTTTTAGATGTGTGAACATGATTGCACAAGGGTTTGCTAATCATCAATTAGCCTTCTGAGCCAATGAGCAAACACATTGTACCATTAGAACACTGGAGTGATAGTTGCTGGAAATGGGCCTCTATACACCTATGTAGATATTGCACCAAAAACTAGACATTTGCAGTTAGAATAGTCATTTACCACATTAGCAATGTATAGAGTATATTTGTTTAAAGTTAGGACTAGTTTAAAGTTAGCTTCATTTAAAAGTACAGTGCTTTTCCTTCAAAAATAAGGACATTTCAATGTGACCCCAAACTTTTGAACGGTAGTGTATATATATATATATATATATATATATATATACACACACACACAGGGCCAGTGCTACCACTAGGCAAACTAAGTAGCCGCCTAGGGCGCACTACCACCTAGGGTGCAGCCACTGCCTCTGTCCTGGCGTGTGTGAGCTTGGCTCTCCTCTTCTGATCGCTCGCCCCCATTCAGTGCCGGCTGTCCCGGGAATACATCCGCTGCAGGTGCCGGGCTGCCAATCCCACTATGTGTCACGCGGAGTGCACCGCTGTCACATCTCCTCAGTGCTGCCCCGGGACTCCTTTGCTCCAGCCTGTCCCTCTTGTGCACTCTGTGTGAGTACAGCAGAGGGGGCGGGGTGGGGCATGATGGAGATCATGAGAGCATTGAGATAGGTGCAGCGGCTGTTAGTTGAGCTAACCTCCCGGCCAGCGGGGGACACCACGGATCCACTGGATTGCACTGGTTAGGACTCGTAAGCAATACTGCCCCCGCCCAATGCTGGGGAAAGTCCTCAGGAGAGATGTGATGGATGATGAGGCCACGGAGAGATAAGGAGGAGGATAAATCCTCCAATCTGTATCGAGCTGTGTGTATATGGGGGGGGGGGGGTGTGTGAGTAGTGCAGGAAGTGGGAGTCAGGTAGGTCAGTGTATGTGGTCAGGTAAATCACATGTTACAGGGGCAGGGCAGAGGGGGTGGAGTCACGGACGGCAAAATGAGGTTTCGCCTAGGGTGTTGAAAAAACCTTGCACCAGCCCTGTGGTGAACGGAAAATATTCAGACCCCCTTAAATTTTTCACTCTTTGTTATATTGCATCCATTTGCTAAAATAATTTAAGTTCATTTTTTTTTCTCATTAATGTACACACAGCACCCCATATTGACAGAAAAACACAGAATTGTTGACATTTTTGGTCTTCCGGGTCTTTTGGTGTTGCTGAGCTCACCGGTGCGTTCTTTATTTTTAAGGATGTTCCAAACAGTTGATTTGGCCACACCTAATGTTTTTGCTATCTCTCTGAGGGTTTTGTTTTGTTTTTTCAGCCTAATGATGGCTTGCTTCACTGATAGTGACAGCTCTTTGGATCTCATATTGAGAGTTGACAGCAACAGATTCCAAATGCAAATAGCACACTTGAAATGAACTCTGGACATTTTATCTGCTCCTTGTACATGGGATAATGAGGGAATAACACACACCTGGCCATGGAACAGCTGAGCAGCCAATTGTCCCATTACTTTTGGTCCCTTAAAAAGTGTGAGGCACAAATACAAACTGTTGTAATTCCTACACCGTTCACCTGATTTGAATGTAAACACCCTCAAATTAAAGCTGCAAGTCTGCAGTTAAAGCACATCTTGTTCGTTTCATTTCAAATCCATTGTGGTGGTGTATAGAGCCAAAAAGATTGGAATTGTGTTATACATATACACATACGCTGCTCAAAAAAATTAAAGGAGCACTTATTAATCAGAGTATAGCATCAAGTCAATTTAAACTCCTGGGATATTTATCTACTTAGTTAAGTATCAGAGGGGGTTGTTAATCAGTTTCAGCTGCCTTGGTGTTAATGAAACTAACAACAGGTGCACTAGATAGGCAACAATGATACGACCTCTAAAACCGGAAAGTTTTTACAGGTGGAGGTTACTGACATTTTTCTTTTCTGACTGTTTTTCACTAGTTTTGCATTTGGCTAGGGTCAGTGTCACTACTGGTAGCATGAGACGATACCTGGACCCTATAGAGGTTACACAGGCAGTCCAACTTCTCCAGGATGGTACATTAATATGTTCCATTGAAGGTTTGCTGTGTCTCTCAGCACAGTCATAAGAGCATGGAGGAGATTTCAGGAGACAGGCAGTTACTCTAAAATTACTGGACAGGGACGTAGAAGGTCCTTAACCCATCAGCAGGAACGGTATCTGCTCTTTTGTGCAAGGAGGAACAGGATGAGGACTACCAGAGCCCTACATGACCTCCAGTAGGCCACTGGCGTGAATGTCTCTGACCAAAAAATCAGAAACAGACTTCATGAGGGTGGCCCAAGGGCCCGATGTCCTCTAGCGGGCCCTGTGCTCACTGCCCGGCATCGTGAAGCTTGATTGACATTTGCCATTGAACATCAGAATTGGCAGGTCCACCACTGGCACCCTGTGCTTTTCACAGATGAGAGCAGGTTCACCCTGAGCATATGTGACAGGCATGAAAGGGTCTGGAGAAGCCGTGGAGAATGTTCTGCTGCCTGTAACATCATTCAGTATGACCGGTTTGGTGGTGGGTCAGTGATGGTCTGGGGAGGCATATCCATGGAGGGATGCACAGACCTCTACAGGCTAGACCAGTGTTTCTCAGCTCCAGTCCTCAAGGCGCACCAACAGGTCATGTTTTCAGGATTTCCACTATTTTGCACATGTGATTTGATCAGTTTCACTGCCTTAGTAATTACCACAGCTGTTTCATCTGAGGGAAATCCTGAAAACATGACCTGTTGGTGCGCCTTGAGGACTGGAGTTGAGAAACACTGGGCTAGACAATGGCACCCTGACTGTCATTAGGTATCGAGATGAAATCCTTGGACCCATTGTCAGACCCTACTCTGGTGCTGTGGGTCCTGGGTTCCTCCTGGTGCACGACAATGCTCTGCCTCATATGGTAAGTGTATGCAGCCAGTTCATGGAGGATGAAGGAATTGATACCATTTAATGGCCCCCACTCTCGCCTGACCTAAATCCAATGGAACACCTCTGAGGCATTGTGTGTCAGTCCATCCGATGCCACCAGGTTCCACCTCAGTCTGTTCGGGAGCTTAGTGATGCCCTGGTCCAGATCTGGGAAGAAATACCCCAGGACACCATCCGCCATCTCATTAGAAGCATGCCCGATGTTGTCAGGCATGCATACAAGTACGTGGGGGGGCCATACAAACTTCTGAGTACCATTTCGAGTTGCTGCAACAGAATATCAGCAAAATGGACTAGCCTGCTGCATCTTTTTTCACTTTGATTTTCAGAAGTGTGTGTGTATATATGTATGTATGTATGTATGTATATATATATATATATATATATATATATATATATATATATATATATATATGTGTATGTGTGTGTTTTGGACACTTATAAGTGCCTAATACAGCAGCTAATAGGAACTCAATCAAGAATGCATAGGTATAAAGGTGTGTTTTGCATCGACTGGAATATCTGGGTCTTATCCTAGACTCAACTCAAGCTATAGTTTTTCTCCCTCAAGAGAAAATTCTAATTCTCCGCTGCTATATTTGGACTCCTCAGCCCAAGAGTCGCCTATTTACTTATGCATGAGAGTTCTGAGGCTGATGGTAGCCTCATTCAAAGCAATCCCATTTGTCCAGTTATACTCCAGAACACTACAATTCAATATCCTGTTATTGTGTCACAAATCGATTCTCCTGACACCATCGACCAGGTAGTCTCTGGTCTGGTGGCTCAGGAGTTGGGTTCTGAAGCTGGAAAAACTCTTCCTCATGACCTCTTGGAAGATCCTCATGACTACTGACAGGCAGGGGAGGTGTCCTAGACACCTTGTTGGTGCAGGGGACTTGTATCCTATAGGAATCCTGGGTCCTGATCAACATTCTGGAACTCCAAAAAATTTGGTTGTGTCCTGCTCCAATGCATCAGATTTTTCTTCATTGTGCAGATTTAGTCTGTGCTGTCCATGTCTACCTCTCAGCAACTTCTTCCCTTGGAATTACTCTTTCTTTGTCATTCCCAATGATCCCTGCAAATGGGAACCAGGTTCTCACGCCACCCTTTTTAGTTGTCTCAGACAGATCATCATCCAAGCTTATGGGGGTTCAATTGGGTTCCACTTTTTCCTATCAAAGCACACTCTTCTAAGTCTGTAAGTGCTTCCTGCTACTTTTTGTAAAGTTTGCTAGGTTGCCACCTTGTCTTCCGTTTGTTTTCTAAATTTTACCACGTCGATTTCCAGGCCTCATCTGATGGCAGTTTTGGACTTAAGAGACTTCACGCAGCTTTTTGAACTGCAAAGGTTCTGAGTTCTGTTGTTGTTAAATGGGCCTAATTACCTAATTGTCTCTGATTTCTGTGTCTTTCAGTGAATGAGGAAAAAAAAGGATTTTTCTGCTTACTGTGAAATCATTTTTTTGGAGTTGATTAAGGAACACTATTCCCAGCCCTCTGTGTCTGTGATCTTGCTCCTATTAATGTCTTTCTACAAATTGAGGCGTGTGGGAGTGTAAGATGTTAGGCCAGGTCCGCATGTGTTCCTGCAGCCACAACGACCCACATAGAAAAACGCAGACGATGCACTGGAAATCGCAGCAGCCACTTCATGCACTGAGAACCACACTGCACTTGCAGTTTCCATGAGCAGGGAGGACCTTTTCCCTGCGTTTTTAGGAAATTGAAATAAATGGGCTTCCGTTCCCACGCAAAATGCAACCCGCTGAGACGCAGAAGTGTGAACCAGGCCAGTCACCATTTTTATTTTTTAATTAATCTTTTTTTTTTTTCTGTTTGTTCAAATTCCCCTGCATGCAGCAGTATAATCCAATTGTCTGAATTCTGTGTCCCCAACGATTTCCAGAAAATTGATCTTTAGAAGTACAAAGTTCAATGTTTTGTTTGTAGCCATCCATAATTTCTAAAGCTGCATTTTTGTTGCTGACAGCAATACACTACACTTGTGGTCTGAATTTCCTAGCATAAATATACTGTATGCCTACTACTGTCATTGTGCATAATTGTATTTTTTTTTTGTATGTTTAATAGTATTGTTTAATAGTATTAAATCAAAAATGTATAGTAAAACATCTTGTACATTAGACATTAAAGTCCCATAGACACTTAGGGTCCTTTCACACTGGGGCGGTTTGCAGGCGCTATTGCGCTAATAATAGCGCCTGCAAACCGACCCGAAAGTGCCGCTGCTTTAATTCCAGTGTGAAAGCCCCGAGGGCTTTCACACTGGAGCGATGCGCTGGCAGGACGGTAAAAAAAGTCCTGCTAGCAGCATCTTCGGAGCGGTGAAGGAGCGGAGTGTATACCGCTCCTTCACCGCTCCTGCCCATTGAAATCAATAGGACGGCGCAGCTATACCGCTGGCAAAGCGCCTCTGCAGAGGCGCTTTGCGGTGGTTTTTAACCATTTCTCGGCCGCTAGCGGGGGGTAAAACCGCCCCGCTGGCGGCCGCATACCGACGGTAAAGCGCTACTTACAATAGCGGCGCTTTACCGCCGACGCCGACGCCCACCCCAGTGTGAAAGGGCCCTTAGGATAAGAGGCTTTGCCCTGTGCTTACCGTAAGACAACGCTGCAGATATTTTTCTACAGTAATTTGTGGATTTCAGTAAACATATAATGAAGTCTAAAATTGTGCAGTGGATATTAAATGACCCCCGAAGGCAGTTCAAAGGGATGCGTTTTTTTACATATAGCCTTATATATTCTCTGTTCTTTTTTTCTTTCTTTTAAAGTCAATTTATGCCGATGTCCAGTTCAGTAGAGTGTATGAATATAAATGGGACAACGCTAAGAAATCTGGAAATCTTACAAAATCAAGTAAGTTTCTGATCACATCTTTTAATTTCCTTCTTTTTCAGCTGTTGCCTAGCAACCAAAACAGGGTTTGCATACACTGTATTCTTTCCAGAGCAATTGCAATGAACTGACAGGGATATTCACTTAGTTCTTACTTTTCTAATATAGACCTACACTTAACTACATATTTAGAAAACTTTTTGTCGCTCTTTTAGTTAGTAGATAATTGGGAGATAAATAAAAAGTGTTAATTTAGATAAACTTTTTAGTGAATAAAATAGAGACAAATTGCTAGTGCCAGCAATGGGAGCAGTATAGCAACTGAATCCTGATCAAGGGATTCATTCCCTAATCTAAACAAAACCCAACGGAAAAAGTTTTGTATGGACATACTATTTAAGTGCCGCTAAAAGCAGCGGCGCTCTACAGCTAACGGCCGGCGCTTTCAGTGTGAAAGCAGCCTAAAGCAACCACTTGCAGCTTGAATATACATGTAAAATACCTGAAATACTGCACACTTCTAAAATGGTCATATATGCGCTCAAATAAAATCCCTTCAAAATCTCATTGATGAGTTGTTAAATGCGTCCTTCCTCTCCTCTCAACCAAAAGTGAGGGCAAATCCAACTATTGACACTTGTCACCAAAAAAGGAATAGAGGGAAAAATCTTTCAGTGTGGGGACAACTTTTCCAGTGTCAGCTGTGCAGACATCCCAACCTGCAAAAACTAATTTCAGGAAGTTGGCTCTTCGCACCCGCAAACCCCTCCCCCCGCAGCAAAATATTTTTTAAATCACCTTTTCAATATTTTTTCATAGTGCTTCTGGGAAAGGTGGTGGTGGTATGTGGCAGTGGATGGTGTCAGTAGTTTGTTTTTATTTTTAATAATTTATTTTTTTACAATGTAATTTGTTTTTAATTTTTTTTCACAATGCTTTTTTTTGGGGGGGGGGGGGGGGGGGTGGGGGGGTTGGGGCAGTGGACAGTGTTGGTAGGGCAGGGGAGAGTGGTACAGACCCCTGACATCTCCCCTTTGAGACAGAGAAAAGGACAGAGGACACAGATTCCCCAGTCCCTTTCTCAGCACTGAAGATGAATGAACAGGAGACGGAGACTCCTGTTCATTCATTAACTGAGCAGAGTAAACACAGTTTACTCTGCTCAGTTATCACAGGAGCGATCTCGCTCACTGTGTCCCTCCAATTCCTGACAGATCCCCCCCCAGCCGGCAGGAGAGGAGGGGAGCCGACTGCGGGGGACAAGGGGGGGCAGAGGAGGAGTGGCAGAGGAGAACACGGTGGCCGGAGAAGAACACGATGGCCGGAGAACGGGGGGGGGGGGGGCGGAGAAAGACATGGAGGGGGCCAGGGGAGGAGCACAGGGGAAACAGCTGGGAATGATCGTGCGGCAGGAGGGACAGCTGTGATCTCCCTGTATAGCTTTTTAGCTGACAGCCGCATGAGGGAGAGAAGGAGAAGTAGCTGTCAGCTAAAAATCTATACAAAGGAGATTGGTGTTCACAGCTGTTCCCCGCCGCACCGATCATTCCCGGGAGATCGGGAGGTGCTTGCGGGTGACTTGGTATGTCTGGCTGTAGAGGAAGCAGGGACTGACTAGCGTTCCATGTTAATTATAGTAAAAAGCACTAGATAATAGCAGAATGTGGTATTTTTCTCCTTGTGAATATTTGAGTCCCTCAGAAAGACTTAGTAACTTCTTTATGATTTTCCAGTAAACATGTTATTTTGCTAGTTACTTTCCAAGCTTCCCAAATTACCTTGATTCAAGAGGATGTAGATTTCATAAAAATGTTCCTTTTGCTAAGCAACTGATGCATCCATGTCAGTGTTGTGTTCAAGGCCACCTAGGATGGCTCTGTTGTTAGTTTCTTTATTAGTAAAACCTTGTATGAGTGTGAGGTTATAGTATTCTCTCCCTGATTTTAATCTGTATCCTTCATGTAATTACTTAGCTGAAAAGCCAGGTGTGAATTTTGCTCTTCATTTTTAACAATGCCTATAGACGCAGGGGTATAAAAACTGCAGAACAAGAACCCTTGCATACAACAATCAAAAGAAAATGGCACACGGGTTGTTAACTGTATATGCATGCAGTGTGTCCTCCCTAGAAGTGCAGTAAAGTCATTTTAAGTCTGGAGACACTGCTCTGTCAATAAACCTCAATTTAATTAGTATACAATCTAGGTGGCATACAGTATGTAGATGATTTTCTTAGGCAAACTGATTGAAAGTACAGATGGTTGAAACAGGGAAAGCCTGGATAAAATATGAACATGTGTCGCAGAAGAATGATGGTAGAAATGACCGTTGGGTAAAAAATACAATTCTCAAGATACATTCTCAAAGGCAATAAAATATATTTTTCCTTTTTAAGAAATGACTTTACTCTGATGCTTTCTTCTATATCTCAGACTGACCAGAAGACAAAGGGTAGCTTGATCTGGGTGTTGGACCATACCAAAACAGCATTTGGTAGACGAAAGCTCAGGCAATGGGTGGCTCAACCACTGATAAATTCCAGGTAATTGTCAAATATAATGTACACCTTTTTCTTAACCATAGCTGAATGAGGCAGGGGCTGTTGATATTGTTTGGGGGAAACTCCATGAAAGGATAAGTTCACCTTTTTTACCCAAATTCAGGTTATAATATATTACAAATCCACTGGCCCCTCAAACCTCCCCTGTTCCCCGATGTGACAGGCAGCCAGCGATCTTCTTCCCCAGGCTCCGCCAACCTTGCCATGTCACTCATTCAGAGTTCTGTGAATAGAAACCTACGTGGTCCAACAGCCTTTGCGGGTGTCGGCTTGTGGTTCTCAGTGAACTACCACAGTACTGTTGAGCATTGTGGTTGTTAATTGATGGCTCCTGCTAGTGTGTAACTGCTTGGCCGTACGATGTAACGGCTTACACACAGAGTCCGTAAGAGCTCTGCATGCGTTCCAGGCTTTCAACAAAAAAAAAAAATAACATGCACATTTTTTTTACCTGCAAAAAGATGTGCATTTATTTTATTTTTTTAAAAAGGTGAACTTATCCTTTAAGCAATGTCAGATTCCCTAACATGACCTGTTGCAGCAGACACAAAACACTACTTGTTTTCTCTCTTGCTTTTCGGCATTTTACTCAGGGAAGTCCCATGAAAGGTTTGCCGAGTTGTAATGAAGAGAAAGCAGTGAAATGTTGAGGAGCAGATTTTGTACCCACCAGAGTGGGTCATACCAAGGGGAGTCTGTAATCCTGTTTTGGAGGTTTAATTGAAACAGCAAGTATCTTTGTGATAACATAAAAAAATAAATAAAAAAAACAGCAACCTTAATCATTATGTGCCATGCATGAAGTGTTTTGAAGCATGTGATGATAGTTCATAAGAATCAAGATGGCTTTTTCCCATTGTAGCATGAAAGAGGGGCATCCCTGACATCCATTTAGATGTGCATTCTCTTTTCTCATCACTGCTAGCCTATGAAGCATATACTGTTTAAGGGATGCAAATGCTTTATCATGTGTATAAATTCCTTAACTTCTATGAAGTTGTTTTTTTTTTTTTGTTTTTTTTTCCGGCTTACACTTTGGCCTGACTGGTTCCTGAATTCTACATTAATTTGGTGTCCTGATCATTATTTGTGCTCTGGTTTCCTTACTGACACCACAGGTGGTTTTCATTGAATGACCCAGTGACCCATGAACACTGTCACCTTGGATGCATCCTTTTCCTCTTTGTTCAGCATGCTGATAAGTAGATAAGAGGTAAAAATAGGTCAGTTCATGTCTGATGACGTCTTCCTTCTGAGGATTATTGAATAGACACCAGACAGGCAGTTCTGCTCCAGATTAATACAACTCAAGAGAACCATATGTGAGCATGATTATAGAAGAGATTAACTTTTCCAGTGAAGAATGTGCATGGTTTTGTTTTTATATCAGTTTCACAAATGCTACTTTTTATATGTATTGCTCATAATGTTTTTAGTCATTCCTTAAAAATAAATTGATCATTGGTAGATACATGTCTGTAAATATCCTTTGTTTAATGGGTTCAAATAGATTTTTTTTCTGAAAGAAAAGATACCATTTTGAACAGCAAACCATTTGCAGTGTTACACTGGGTATGTTTTTGAACATTTGTAATTCATATTTTTTATATTAGGGTTACTTTAAATTTAAGCAAAGAAATTTATGAAAATGAAAATAGTTGTATATAATTAGGTAACAATGCTATAAAATACTTTATACTACTACTCCTATACATGAGAACGTCACAAAAGTATGTCTTAATGAGCACAGCAAGCCCAGAAACAAGTGATGGCATGGTAAAAAACTGCATCCAGCAATATGTTCAGCTACCTGTCCCGTACACAAGGATACCATATAAGTATGTCTTGGTGACTTAGTGGGAACATGGCAGGCCCAGAAACAAGGTAGGGCGTTCTGCTGTCAATGGCTGAAATTGCCATGTTTTTTTTTTGGCATCAAATTGTATTTACCGTGGCTCAGGAGTGGCAGGACCAAAGAAACCACCCCAAAATTATTCTATTTATAAAAGGTTCTTGGCAAAGGGTATAACATGGACTTTGAAGCCCAATTTTTCAGGATGCAATTGGCAGCAAAATTGGGAATAAATTTTAACTACAACATTTTCAACAAAAGTGTAAATTCAGTGAAGGGTTTTGCAAACACATTAATGGCATGGTAAAAACTGCATCCAACAATATGTTCAGCTAGCTCTCCCGTACACAAAGAGACCATAGTCACTTTGTGGCAACATGGCAGAGGCAGGGTCCAGAAAAAGAGTGCATTCTGCCTGTCAATGGCTAAAAACTGCCATATCTTTTTTTTTTTGCAATGTACCATATTGCATTTACTGTGGCTCAGGCCCCTGATATTGCAATGTTTCAGTACCGCAAATTATATCTCTTAGGTTTTGTAGTCTACCCTAAAGTATTTATATGACTTTTTTTCAGGACATTAGGGGTTTAATTTGGTAGCAAATTTGGATACATATATTTTATTTCCTCAGTATTTATTGAGAATAATTAGTAAAACAAATAAGAAAAAAATGTAATTTTCTGTAATTTTTCCAGCGCGGTGTTTATATGTTCATATGTTTTTCCATCAAACGATATTGTTCAGCTACCTCTCCCGTACATAAGGATACCATAAAAGTATGTCCTTGTCACTTGGTGGGAACATGGCAGGGCCCAGAAACAAGGGAGCGCATTCTGCCTGTCAATGGCTGATGCTGCCTTATCGTTTTTTTTTGGCAATGTATTGCATTTAATGTGGCTCCGCCCCCTGTTATGGTGATGTTTCAGTACTGCAAATTTTATTTTTTAGGTTTTGAAGTCTGCCCTAATGTATTTATATCGCTTTTTTTCCCAGGACAGTAGGACTTTAATTTCGTAGAAAATTTGGATACATATATTTTTATTTCCTTAGCATTTATTGATAATAAATAGTAAATTTTTGTAAAAAATTTGAATTTTTCTGTCATTTTTCCATCGCGATATTTGCGGAATTTGCGCACCCTCATAAATTTGTCCTAAAATGTGATCAATAAAGTCTGCTATTTAAAGTTATATCACATTATGGGGATTTTTATATAACATAGCAAATAGTATGCATTTTACTTTGGATGAGCTTCGTTCTCTTTTGATGCTACTTTGTTATGCGCATGGAGATGGAATAACGGTTTGTATAAATGGTTAATATAACAATAACACAACATTAAGTTGGTTAAATGAGGGTACAAATTTGCATAACCATGATATTTTTCACAGTTATGCGATGGCTAAAGATTTAAATGACCTTGCTTTTGCTTACATGAGTGTTTGATGCTAGTGCAGCAAACGCAAATGTCATCCAGATCATGTGATGTCATTGTTGCAACTTAGAGTTCATCCAGACAGGCATGTCGACTGTCCTTTGTTTTTGCACTTACAGCTGCCCTGAGCTGCATGTAGGCAGCCTATAGAGGTGGATGCAGAGGCTGCAATTTGACATGCGGACAAGAGCTAATGCACTGATCTAAACGCATACAGTGTGCGCTTGGATCCGTGCACCTGCTCCTGTCCATACAGTATGTCAGATTTTGTTTTATAGAGCAAGATGAAGGAATCAAATAGAACACCACATCCCAATAGAAATGTATTCAAACAAACTGGAAAGGGAAAAGAGGTATGAAACCTCTGGACTTTTAGGGGGTTTAGTACGGAGATTGAAACTCACTAGTAGCATATAAAATCAATAATTTTTATTTATAAAGTTAAAAAACATGAGAAGAATTCATCCATATCAAAAATCGCTTATTCTATACAGGCATATTTTAGCAAAGCACTACCACTCTCAACATGTTTCACTCGATAGAGCTTCCTCCAGAGATTCTGGTGTGACACTTTATATGCTATAGACAACAAAAAGATTGAAATAAGTATCTCATGTTAATATTACATTAATACAATAACATGTAAAACATGCGTGTTGGCATATATATTAGAAGACATGCAGTTATTTGGGAAATAGTAAACAAAATATCAAAGTATAGGGCATAGAAATGCATGGATGCATGAAGGACTGAACCTCACCAAGGCTGCTTAACGTCAGTAGATAATATGGATGGAGAGATATAGGTTCCATAGGTGCACAAAACATCCCATTGTTCTGATAACGCTTCTTCAGTACTTGCAGAAGTACTGAAGTACTGAAGAAGCGTTATCAGAACATATTATCTATTGACCTTAAGCAGCCTTGGTGAGGTTCAGTCCTTCATGCACCCATGCATTTCTATGCCCTATACTTTGATATTTTGTTTACTATTTCTCAAATAACTGCATGTCTTCTAATATATATGCCAACACGCATGTTTTACATGTTATTGTATTAATGTAATATTAACATGAGATACTTATTTCAATCTTTTTGTTGTCTATAGCATATAAAGTGTCACACCAGATTCTCCTGAGGAAGCTCTATTGAGTAAAACATGTTGAGAGTGGTAGTGCTTTGCTAAAATATTCCATGTATAGGATAAGCGATTTTTGATATGGATGAATTCTTGTTCTGATGTTTTTTATCTTTATAAATAAAAATTACTGATTTTTTATGCTACTAGTGAGTTTCAATCTCCGTACTAAACACCTTAAAAGTCCAGAGGTTTGTTACCGCTTTTCCCTTTCCAATATGTCAGATTTTGATATGCAGCTGCTGCACCAACATCCACGTCTATAGGCTGCCTGCTTGCAGCCAGGACCCTCTATAATGAATAGGTGTTGTGACGTCACTCAAAAAAACATGGAAATGCTGTGTTTACTTTTGCTTTCACAGAGTGGATCAAAGGCCCAGGAGCTGATCATTTTCTATAAGCCACATGTCACAGCCAGCTGGCGGTTCCAGCGCTTAACCCCCCCGTACCCATGGGGGCCACCTGGCCTCTTTAAAATGGCACCAAGACAAACGGCTACTATCTGGGGGCCACTTTAAAATGCACTGGGGACTAAAATGGTTAAAGGCTCTCTTTTCGTACATAAACATGCCGTTGCTACTTCTCATTCTATAAATGCTAAATTCCTGGCTGTCATGTTTACCGTCTTACTACAGCAATTTGTGTTCCTTGCCAAGTATGAAAATAAATATGTCTGATTTTCAAGATATGCATTCTTGTTTCAGGTCAGTGACACAAACGTTAAAGAGGAACTAAACCGTGCCAAATTTTTTTTCTTTCTTTATTTTTTTTTAAAAAAACCTGCAAAGTAAAGGGACAATGTGCCAGTATGCATTGCATACTGCCACAATATGAAATACTTACCTTAGAACGAAGCCCTGCAGCGCTGTGCTGTGAGCGCTAACAGGCGCTTCCACCTTCACCCAGTCTTCCTTTCAGGTACCCTTCCTCAGGCCGTCTGATTGGCCGCGCCGCAAGGACGTCACTCCCGCACATGCGCACAGGAGTTTAGGACCCCGGCCCAGAGCTCTGAAGGGATGGCACAGGTATACCGTCCCTTCCGAGCTCATGGTGATGGTGGTAAATTCGAATAAGCTCAGGAGTGCTAAACAATTCTTTTTCAGAGTAAATTTTTTTAGGTTGCATTAATTGCATGGAGGAAACAACAGAAAAAGCAATGTTTAATTTGTTACGTCATAATGCAAAAAACGAAAAAGGGGTCTCCTGGGAGATTTGAGCATCTGAGAAGAACAGTTTGGCCAGTACAGAGTAGAAAACTTTTGATCAAGAAGTGGTTAAGCACAGAAAAATCTTGAGCCATTAGTTTACAAGATTTTAAAAAGTGGTTTAATATCATTGTCCTTGTAATGACTTAAAGAAATGAGGTCTGTGCTGTAGAACGTCTAACACAGGCTGTTAATGAGACACTTAGTGTCATACTGTGAAGCATTATATCCGCATCCAAGGTCCAGCAGTTAATAGAACAAAACGTCCTGTCCAGAATGAGTAAATTGGCTTGAAAAACGTTTTACACCTTTTATTGATTTTACTTGAGTATATTATTTATAGTGAAGCTCTTGTTTTGTGGAATGTATTGGAAAATTAACTTTAAAGGGTATTGAAGCTCAAAACAAAAAAACAATATACTGTAGGCTGTCTTAGTTTTATTTTTTGGGGCTTTTTTCCCTTTATTATAACTTGGTAATCCTGCCAATAACACAATTCCTGACTTAGAGTGGCCACACTCACTCACTGTACCGTATCCATGGATGGGCAGTGTTGTCAACCTAGGCTGACCTCGTGATTTGATTTTGTCTCTAAACACCTTCCCCTCAGCTCATCTACATTACATAAGGTATTGGTGTTCTGTAGTTTATAGACGAAAGCTGGGAAAGCCAATTACATTGTTTGAGATTTCAGTTCAGTGAACAGGGAGGTTTTTTTTTTTTTTTTTTTTTTTATATGATCAGGGGGAATTTTTCTGTACTTATACAAAATGTACTTAGCCTGAAAAAAAAAAAAAGAAAACTATTGCAGCCACCACTTCTAAGGACTGATAAACTTCAGTATATTACATTTTTGTTCTTGGGTTTAGGTATATTTAACCACTTCCTGTCCTTACGCCATTTATAAATGGTTTAAGTGGTTATAGTGGGATCTTGGATGAGGCTACAACCATGATCCTGGTATAATTTTTTACAGCAGGCTATTCCCTCCCTATACAGCCACTGGATTACTTTTACAGGCGACTGAAGGGGGTCCACCGCCACCCTTACCGGTTCTTCCTGTCTTATTAAGGAGCCCGGTGAGGATGGGACCGGCAGCATCAGCTTCCCCAGACACAGTGAGAGGAACTGATGTTATTCCTTGCTCTGCTTGAGGCCAGAAACCAGAAGTGATGAGGATTTCCATTTGTTGTTTACAATTTACAATTTGATCAGATGCTTTGGAGGCCAGAGGAACGACATTGGATCTGGTTTACCCTAGAGCTGTCTCAACCCATGCTATCACAAGGGATGTTGTCGTGCAACATAAAAAATTGCAACAATGACCATTTTATTCTCCAGGGTCTGTGGTCTTAAAAACATACAATGTTTGGGGTATGTTAAATTCAGTCCTAACCCACTTGTTTTTATTTAGTATAATATCTTTCAATATCAATGCTATGCGTTAGTTTTGCTTTCACTCTAAACATTTTTAGTTTACTTGGTATAATAAGAAACATTATGTAGAATTCATCAAAACTGGAGCAGACAGAACCTGGAGCAGTTGTACATAGTAACCAAATCAGCCTATCTTTCATTTTCAAGTTTAACTGAACAAGTTGGAGATGGAAACAAATTGGATGCCATTCACAACTGCTCCAGATTCGGTCTGCTTTACTTTAGTTAAATTGCTGCCATTTTGCCATAAGCTTCTTTTAAACATGGAAATGACACCTAGGAATCCCGCTAAAAAAAGCCTGCATTTTTACCTCAAGCTTTATGCAGACTTCTGGTAAAGGCAGTGAAAAAACCAAATAGGCGATCTTTTTTTTACAGTGCCTTGAAATAGTATTCATACCCCTTGAAATTTTCCTCATTTTGTCACGTTACAACCAAAAATGCAAATGTATTTTATTGGGATTTTATGTGATAGACCTACACAAAGTGGCACATAATTGTGAAGTGGAAGGAAAATGATAAATGGTTTTCAAAATATTTTACAAATACATATGTGAAAAGTGTGATGTGCATTTGTATTCAGCCCCCCTCAGTCAATACTTTGTAGAACCACCTTTCACTGCAATTACAGCTGCAAGTCTTTTTGGGGATGTCTCTACCAGCTTTGCACATCTAGAGAGTGACATTTTTGCCCATTTTTCTTTGCAAAATAGCTCAAGCTCTGTCAGATTGGATGGAGAGCGTCTGTGAACAGCAATTTTCAAGTCTTGCCACAGATTCTCAATTGGATTTAGGTCTGGACTTTGACTGGGCCATTCTAACACATGAATATGCTTTGATCTATACTATTCCATTGTAGCTCTGGCTGTAGGTTTAGGGTCGTTGTCCTGCTGGAAGATGAACCTCCGCCGCCTCAAGTTTTTTGCAGACTCTTAACAGGTTTTCTTCTAAGATTGCCCTGTATTTGGCTAAATCCATCTTCCCATCAACTCTGACCAGCTTTCCTGTCTCTGCTGAAGAAAAGCATCCCCACAATATAATGCTGCCACCACCATGTTTCACAGTGGGGAGGATGTGTTCAGGGTGATGTGCAGTGTTGGTTTTCCACCACACATAGCGTTTTGCTTTTATGCCAAAAAGTTCAATTTTGGTCTCATCTGACCAGAGCACCTTCTTCCACATGTTTGCTGTGTCCCCCACATGGCTTCTCGCAAACAGGACTTCATTTGGCTTTCTTTCAACAACGGCTTTCTTCTTGCCACTCTTCCATAAAGGCCAGATTTGTGGAGTGCATGACAAATAGTTGTCCCGTGGATAGATTCTCCCACTTGAGCTGTGGATCTCAGCTCCTCCAGAGTTACCATGGGCCTCTTGGCTGCTTCTCTGATTAATTCTTTCCTTGCCCAGCCCGTTAGTTTGGGCGGAGAGCCATGTGAGATGTTCAAAGCTTGGGATATTTTTTTTTTATAACCTAACCCTGCTTTAAACTTCCCCACAACTTTATCCCTGACCTGTCTGGTGTGTTCCTTGGCCTTCATGATGCTGTTTGTTCACTAAGGTTCTCTAACAAACCTCGGAGGGCTTCACAGAACAGCTGTATTTATACTGAGATTAAATTACACACAGGTGGACTCTATTAATTAGGCGACTTCTGAAGGCAATTGGTTCCACTAGATTTCAGTTAGGGGTATCAGAGTAAAGGGGGCTGAATACAAATACACACTTTTCAGATATTTATTTGGAAAACCATTTATCATTTTCCTTCCACTTCATAATTATGTGCCACTTTGTGTTGGTCTGTCACATAAAATACCAATAAAATACATTTATGTGTTTGTAAAATAACTGCTCAGGTGTATCTATAAATCAGGAAATAAAGGTACCAACATCCCAAATATGTATTTTAATATAGAAAGAGAGGGGTGGGGCAAATAGGATTACCCCAGTACCATCATAAGACATTACAACAATTTTTAAAAAGACTTTAAAGTTTATTTTACATATAGCCAACATTACAATTTAAAAACATTTTGGATATCACACAGTATACTCCTCTAAGTGATCCTACCACCCCATTTTGTGGATCACTTAGAGTTTGGGATACCTCCAATTACCATGTAAACATATAGAAGGTCAAACTCTCTTTGGTTGTTAGCTATGACTAAGCACAGTGCCTGGTGGGAAACATGTCAGCAGCAGTGCAGTTAGTCTGTACTTACCTTTGATACCTTGATTTTACTTTTCAATAAAGGTGAATATTTGGAGTGCGGCTATCCAGCCTTTCATTTTTTTCCATTATCTCTTTGGTTGTAACATGAAAAAGGGGAAATTTCAAGCTGTATGAATACTTTTTCAAGGCACTGTACATACAGAGTGTTTTTGCCATTATTTCCGACACATTTAAACTTTTTGTAAATTTTTTTCCCTTCATGGATTGAAATTAAATGATCGTTTTTAAAAAATTCAAGGCAAATATAGGGTCACATGAGCATTGATAAAGTGTCAATGGTATGTCATTGCAAGTGCCTTTGAGTGCCTGTGTCTCAGTTCATAATTGTTGTTCAGAATCCTGGACGCCCTGAGTCCAGGATGCTTAGGTATGCAAATTTTGACCAGCTCCTGTGGTTAAGAGCTTCACCCTACCCTTTTTCACCACGTGTCTCACTATCGGCCTATCACTGTGAGGGATAATCCTTATATGGTAACAGTGAGGCAGAGGGGATGGAGGCCAGGCTCTAATCCATAGATGATTAGACTAAGATTGCAATACCAGTGCACTCTAGGATCATTGCGTACTGAATAGGGAGTCTGAACTTGTAGATATTCAGAAGTGACTGACAGTAAGAAGGGTATACACACAGAAATTTTTTGTTGAGCCATTGGGTTGAACGGAAAAAAACTCACAGATCCCTGCATCCACACAAGCAATGTGAATGCAGGGATCTCTCCTTTGCGCTATTGTATTCTGATAGTGGGGACTCCCACCCCAAACCCCCCCACCCCCCCCCCCACCTTCAGATTACACAGATCAGCAGACAGTTTGACCGTTCTGTTGGGCAGAGAGGGTAACCTGCTGAATTTTGGTGCGTGTATACGCTGCCTAATACAAAAATGATTCTCTACCAAGGTTACTGTGACTTCAAGTTTACTCTAAATTACATAACACATAAAACAATGCAAAACCAACTGCACACCGATGACGCCTCCTTTTTATAAAAACTTTATTCAGCCCCAGACAGCTGAGTTATAATGGGCTTAGTCTTAAGGTTTGGATTATGTACTACATGTGAAGCAGTTATTTACAGTATATGTATTCTTAAAGCTAAATTTCAAGCAAATTGCGAAATATACAGCTAAAAATGCTTTTTTTTTACCTGCCAGAGGATTTGCATTTGTGTCCATCTCCCTGTGCCTGCATGGGTTTCCTCTGTGTACTCCAGTTTCTTCCCACATTCCAAAGTCATGCTGGTAGGTTAATTGGTTTCAGTCTAAATTGTCCCTAGTATGTGTATGTAGTTGGGGACCTTATACTGTAAGCTCCTTGAGGGCAGGGACTGATGTGAATGTACAATATATATGTTAAGTGCTGTGTAATTTGACAGTGCTAATACTACACAGTGTGCAAAATTGACAAAATACTTAGCATACGGTATCAATGTAAAAATGTTCGAATTAGATAATAATAGAGCGCATGCTGTAGCTGTATGTTAATCATGTTTTCATTAAATTGTGTGCCTGATTACATTTTAATTTGTATTTCCAATTATCTCTTTTTTTCCCCCAGTCAAATCAACATGCGGCTTGACGCTGTGTCAGAAATTCTGTTTTCAGACAGCAGTGTTTTTAGCCAGATCCATGGTTACCTTATCAAACTGCCTGATCTGGATAGAGGGATTTGTAGTATTTATCACAAAAAGGTATGTAAGTTTTTGTAGACCAGTTACCCCACAACCGTGAACTTCTGCAGGTAAAGTCAGGGCTTTAAAGAATTTGAGAATATTTTTCTGCCTCCGCAATGATGGTACAACTGACTGATCTTATTAATTAAATGAAGAGAACATGGGCAATTTGTTGGTGCTTGCATGTTGGAAAAGACATACATTTAGCAATACAGACACTCCCTTGGTTTTTCTGGGCTTAAAGACAAACTCTAGACAAATAAATTGCTGTCTTTGTTCTTGTTGTAGAGGTTTTCCTTCACTTCATTTTCTGACAATCACATGGAGGGAAATTTCTCCAACAGGAAAATGGGCAGCACAAATAGAGGTTTTATCCCTTCTCTACAGTATCAAAACTACAAAAATATGTTTAACTGGAGTTCAAGCAGAACACCAGCTATGAGCCATTTTGGGTCCCTCTGTGACCTATCTCTCCTATTGCATTTGCCTGCCATCATAAACCATAATTCGATTTTACGTGAATCACCCCTTGCAGGTTGAATCTGGTACAGTGGTGCAAATACTCCAATATGGGCATTTGTGTCCATGTTAATGTGCATACACAGGCCAGTTATCAGCTTAGTTAGATTGTTTTATGGTAACACAAGGTTTTCTATCGAGTATGTGTCTGTGTACTGGACCAAATTAAAAGCAGTAAGTCTGCCTGCCTAATGTAGTTTAGATAAGAGAAATATTGCACTTGATCAAAAGTATAACCATGTACCAGTATAGTTAAGAACATAGAGAAATACCCCAAAACCCATCCACATCATTATTATACGTATACAGGTGCATCTAAAATAAATTAGAATATCATCAAAAAGTTACTTTATTTCAGTAATTCAATTCAAAAAGTGAAACTCATATTATATAGATTCATTACACACAGAGAGATATATTTCTACCATTGATTTCTTTTTGATTTTTATGATTATGGCTTACAGCTAGTGAAAACCCAAAATTCATTATCTCAGAAAATTAGAATATTGTGAAAAAGTTCAATATTGTAGACTCATGGTGTCACACTTTAATCAGCTAATTATAGCGGAGTTCCGCCTTCCCCTCAAAAAATGTAATCAGCAGCTACACATACTGTAGCTTCTGACTTTTAATATTAGGACTCTTACTGTCCTGGAGTCCAATGATGTTGGCACCGCAGCTGATGTTTTGATCGGCGGCCAGGTGCTGCCACTGCCATTGCTGGTAAGGGAACCCGGCAGGGAGGCCTTTTGGCTTCACGACCGGGTCCCCACTGAGCATGCGCGAAGCGTGCCTATGCTCTCCTAATGGCCCGCCAGCAGGCAAGGTCCGACGGAAGTAGGGATAGAGTGCCTCTCAAAAACAGACACCTGCCCCCCCCCCCCGAAAGGTGCCAAACGTGGCACCGGGGGGGGGGGGGGGGTCAGATAAGCAAAAGTTTCACCTTTAGGTGGAATGCCGCTTTAACTCAGAAGGCCTGTAATGGTTCAGTAGGTTACACAATCATGGGGATGACTGCTGACTTGACAGTTGTCCAGAAGACAGTCATTCACACCCTCTACAAGGGGGGCAAGTCACAAAAGGTCATTGCTAAAGAAGCTGACTATTTACGGAGTGATGTATTCAAGCATATTATTGGAAAGTTGAGTGGAAGGAAAAAGTGTAGTAGAAAAAGATGCACAAGCAACAGGGATAATCGCAGCCTTGAGAGAATTGTGAAGCAAAGGCCAGTCAAGAATTTTTGGGGAGATTCACAAGGAGTGGACTACGGCTGGTGTCAGTGCTTCAAGAGCCAACGCACAAACATGTATCCAGGACATGGGCTACAACTGTTGCATTCCTTGTGTCAAGCCGCTCCTGAACCAGAGACAACATCAGAAGTGGTTTACATGGGCTGAGGAGTAAAAGGACTGGACTGTTGCTTAGTGGTCCAAAGTCCTCTTTCATCAATTTTGCATTTCATTTGGAAATCAAGGTTCCAGAGTCTGGATGAAGAGTGGAGAGGCACAGAATCCAAGTTGCATGAGGTCCAGTGTGAAGTTTCCACAGTCAGTGATAATTTGGGGAGCCATGTCATCTGCTGGTGTTGGTCCACTGTGTTTTATCAAGTCCAAAGTCAGCGCAGCCCTCTACCAGGAAATTCTAGAGCACTTCATGCTTCCCTCTGCTGACCAGCTTTATAGAGATGCTTATTTCATTTTCCAGTGGGACTTGGCACCTGCCCACACTGTCAAAAGTACCAATACCTGCTTTAATGATCATGGTATCACTGTGCTTGATTGGCCAGCAAACTCACCTTACCTAATCCCCATAGAGAATATGTGGGGTATTGTCAAGAGGAAGATAAGAGAAACCAGACCCAGCAATGCAGATGAGCTGAAGGCTGCTATCAAAGCAACCTGGGCTTCCATAACACCTCAGCAGTGCCACAGGCTTATCGCCTCAATGCCATGCCACATTGATGCAGTAATTCATGCAAAAGGAGCCCCAACCAAGTATTGAGTGCATACTATACTGTGCATGGACATACTTTTCAGTAAGCTAACATTTCTGTATTAATTTTTTCTTTTTTATTGGTCTTGCGTAATAATTTAATTATCGGAGATACAGAATTTGGGGTTTTCACTAGCTGTAAGCCATAATCACCAAAATGAAAAGAAAGAAATGCTTGAAATGTATCGCTCTGTGTGTAATGAATCTATATAATATGAGTTTCACTTTTTGAATTGAATTACTGAAATAAATTAACTTTTTGATGATATTCTATTTTTTTTAGATGCACCTGTATATCTTTTGGTCTTGTCAATCTTTTAGTGAAAGCAGAAGTAAAGTACGTTTTTATTAAAAAAACTGCTGCGAGAGAAAAAAAGTAGAAGCACAGACTATAGAACAGTTAATCATTTTATTGTGACTCAATAAGAAAATAAAATCATCACACTGACATTTTGCAGAAAGTGCACAGGCACATCAATAGTATGTGAAGTGCAGTGAGGAGGTATACTCTCTGAATGCTGGTTGGTTTCCCATGTGTGAGCACGCTGAGTGGCTTACAGGTAAAATGAAGCCAGCGATCCCGCACCTGTCAACACCACCACAGAGCTGGCAACCCAGGTTATGCTGAGAGGCCCAAAGAACACTGATGGTGTGCAGCGTGTTTGATTATGGGCAGTGTAAACTGGCTGCTAGGAGAGGCCAGCTGCCCTTGCAGCTGTGAGGAACCTTGGGAAGCTTCCACAGAAGAGAAAGCTACAGAGTATGCCTAGCGTCACTGTTACCATGACAACATGTTGCAGTGGTGTATACCACTTTTTAAAGTTGTTGTAAACCTCAGATGTAAAATATGAACAAAGCATATTCCTCTATAGTGTGTAGCTGTCTCAGTCCAGA
Organism: Lithobates septentrionalis; assembly: GCA_037952835.1. NCBI lineage: Eukaryota > Metazoa > Chordata > Amphibia > Anura > Ranidae > Lithobates > Lithobates septentrionalis. The sequence continues at coordinate 935,972 of JBBDGP010002100.1, read as the reverse complement.
GCACTAAGTGTCATTTCTGTCTGCACCTTGTTCCTCTGGTATCTGCATGAATCACTTCTGCCGAATTTTCCTGACACCAAGAGGTAAATAGGTCATAGTGCAGGGATCTCCAGCACACAGCCTGTGATTGGCCGCCTCTGTTCCTGTGTGATGGGTAAAGGGGCGTTTGTCCCTTCCCTCCAATCCGCTCTCAGAGCTCTCCTCTCTGAGCTGTGCTTTGTATGACTTCAGATGCTTGTCACCTTCTTTCTGAACACTCATGTAAGCTGTATTATTTTTGCACTTTGAACAGCTGTAGAGAAGAGATTGCCGCAGATAAACAGGTACAACTTATGAAGGAGGATTGATTCATCTTTATTTATCACCCAAGGCCAGTCTATTCACGGGGTATATGCAAGGGTTTACAACCACTTTAAGTCTCTGTAGCTGCCGGTGTTCCTTTTACTTCTGTGGAAGCTACCCAAGGTTCCCTACTGCTGCAAGCACAGCCAGCCTTCCCTGCTTGTGATTGAACATACTGCAGAATACCAGTGCTCTTTAGGCCCCTCAGCATATCCTGGGATGCTGGCTCTGTGGATTTGTTGACAGACTCGGGATTGCCGGCTTTGTTATATTTGTCAGCTGTTCAGCGGGCTCACACACGGGATACCAACCAGCATACAGAGAGTATACCTCCTCACCGAGCTACATCTACTATTGAAGTGCCTGTACGCTTTCTGCAAAAAGTGATCATTTTATTTCCTTACTGAGTCACAATAAAAGGATTAACTGCACTAAGGTCTGTGCTTCCCCTTCTTTTCGCTTGTATTTCAGTTTATCCACCACCCATTGTCTATTGGAAGTTTCAAGAACCTTGAGTTAACAAGCTACTATTACAGGCCAAGAGAGACTTTTTGGACTATTTATGGAGTGGAGCTTGTTTGGTGCAGTAAAAAGTGCAATACTACAGTTATGTATAATTTGTATTGGATAAAAATTGCTAGAAGGTAGGCTTTAATTGGAGAAGAGGCTGTGTATGCCTACCTGAGACATAAAAGCTTCTGTCTTAGCTGGTAGAAATTTTCTTCTGCGCATACAGTGAGCTGTACATGCCAAGCTCAGTGTAAAGTCTTGGCATGCCTTGGATGCCAAGATGAATTAACTCCTATATGTGTATACAGGAGTTACATCATTCTGGCACCCAAGACATGCCAAGAATTTACACTAAGCTGTAAAGTAATTCCTATACGTATGTACAGAACTTACATCATCCCAGTCTGCCCAATCAATCACCCAGTAGGGTGAAGCACTTTTATCTTCAGTGCACTCAGTAAAAAAAATGTTTCAGTTTAGGGACAGTAAAATTTCCTGGCTGCTTGCACTGTTGTCATGTACAGTATATAATCATCTTTAGCCAGTAATGCAATGAGTTTTCCTTTAGGAAGTTGGATCTTTGGAATGGTGGGACATGGGTATTTGTATAGGATATTTTCCAAATTAGCACCCTATCTTTGTTCTGTACTTTTTTACTGGTTAGCTCAGGTTTGGGTTTATTTTCATTAGTGTTATGTAATGTGGTTAAAGGATTACTAAACCGAAGAACAAAAAACGTAATGAATTGTAGCTTACCAGTCCTTGGATATGGTGGCTGCATTCATTTAATTTTTTCAGGCTAAGAACTTTTTTAGCAAGCAGTTGATCTTGCCAGTGCAGTGTCCTTGTCACTTCTTGAGTGCCAAAGTGTTATCTTCCTACTGTACGTTAAAAATCTACCCATTTCTCATGTAAGATAAAGAGAAGGCAGACATGTTTGAAGTCAAGCTTGGCTGGTGATCATGGCTCTTTTCATAGATACAGTGGGGAGAAGTGAGTATACTCACGCAGGGACAGGAAAAGTGTTATTAACAAAATTAACAGGTGAAATTAACAGAACAAAGCCTGAAAAATAGAAAACGAATGCAGCCACCTCATCTTGGGGTGATTAAGCTGCATTGTATTACAGGTCTGTGTTTGGGTTTAGATGGGGTTGTTAGAGACTCACCTAGGACAGAGACTTTTGGAGGGGACTGCAGGCTAGCCTCTTGCCTACTGACTATGGGCCCTGGCATTTGAGGGAACACTACTCTTTGTGAGGTGTATGCCTGGGGGACCCTTGGAGTAACGTTACTTTTGGATTCAAGTCCATGTCTCCCCAAGACACACAGACTCTGTTTAGGGCCTAGCTGTCCATTACCAATAAGGACTGCTCCACGCAGTCAGACTCATAGTAGATGGTAATATCAGCTCAACCACCTGTCTTCCACACATTGTTAATTGTGTTAATTAACACACCTATTGTCTGCAAGCAAACTACAGTGGGGATGTGTTTAGACTTGGGCAAATGTGTATTTTACTTTTAAAAATCGATGCCGGACAGCCACAGGAAGCAGTATACTGACGGAAGCACTCAAGCGCAGTGTGGGACGGTTCAGTCACAGGGGTTGCTAACTTGTTATGGGAAAAACCATAAAGCCTGCCATTGCTGTTTGAGGACTCTCCCCAAAATTATAGATGCTTAACTGTCATAATAACCCAATTGCTTTAATTATTTGAAACAACTTACCTAAATACTTGATCCAGAGGTCAATAAGCGCAATAAAAACTGTCAAACTTTAACCCTTCTCTGTACAGTAAAGTTCTGGGTGGACTTTCTCTTTAAAATAGTATGTTGTAAAAGCCATTACAACAGCTGGTCAGACTACCATATTGAATTGTTACTACTTATGCCGCGTACACACGAGCGGACTTTACGGCAGACTTTGCTCGGCGGACTTTTCAACGAACTTTCTGAATGAACGGACTTGCCTACACACAATCCACCAAAGTCCGTCGAATTCGTACGTGATGACGTACGGCCGGACTAAAACAAGGAAGTTCATAGCCAGTAGCCAATAGCTGCCCTAGCGTGGCTTTTTGTCCGTCGAACTAGCATACAGACGAGCGGCCTTTTCGACCGGACTCGATTTTGAAGGATTAATTTAAAACATGTTTCAAATCTAAGTCCGTCCAACTTTTGAGAAAACAAAGTCCGCTGGAGCCCACACACGATCGAATTGTCCGACCAAATCCCGTCCTCCGGGCAAAGTCTGCCATAAAGTCAGCTCGTGTGTACGCGGCATTACTGTTTTATAACTGAGCAGTTGCATAACCCAAATTTTCCTCCAAACCTCCCTCATATTCTAGAGCATGTCCTTGCATTATTCTTTTCTTTTTTACCTCGTTTCTGTATTGTGAAACAGCATTTATTACTCCGTTACCTCATCACCAGGCTTGCAAAATTCTTGCAGGGGCAACTGCTGAGAGGTAATGTTGTATAGGCATAGGCATGACCTCAGTATTACATGTCCTAAGAGCCCTTTCCCTACATGCAATGTGTGGGGAGATACTTAGTGGTCAAGACAGCAGCATATGGAACAAATCAATGCACGCAAATGGAGAGGGGCGGGGATACCTGGAATTCGGTAGTCAGGGCTGACAATACTGCTTAAGATTTCAGAGGTGAAAAGACTCAACACACAATTTAATGTGTATTGTCTTTACTTGTAGCATATTTAAGGGTAGATTTAGATATTCATCTAAATCTCATTTTCCTCTGAAGCCCAATTGGCTCTTGCTTCAGAGGATACTGACAGGCAGTGAGAAAGGGATGTGATGCCCCCTCACCTCCTGTTTTAATCCTATTTTTGTCAACAAATGTGCCGCTTTTGTTGGAATGCACACAGTTGCTGTAAGTTTTCAGCACTTCCCCGTTTGTTTGAATGTGAATCATTTGGCAGGCTTGCCTCCCGCCGATTGCTACACATCGGGTAAACTTTGCCACAGGCGCGAAGCATTGTGACCACAGCATGTAAACCCCCCCCCCCCATCGTCTGCTGCCAATTGCACTTGCAAATGCAGCCTTAAAGAGATAAAACATGGGTAAACATTTATGTATTTCTGAGATGTAATGATTTTATTTATTCCCTGGAATGTACTTTAAATGGCTACGCTTGTACCATAGAACATGTAGAAGAAGCTTTATGTAAAATGTATTGTCAGCTGGACATTTATATAGCTTGTTTGGTCCAAGCGGGTTCAATGAACAATTTCCTTCAGTAACAGATGCACCCACTGGGAGTGCTGTTTAATTTGTACATAACATCAGCTACATACAGTATACAGCGCTGTGAACAAAATTCAAGCAGGCTGAACGCTGCTCAGCCATTTACAGAAAATGTTGTATTTCATTAATGAATACAAAGCTTCCTCTGGCTGAGGTGGAGATTGTGATGTCATCCACCCGCCTCTCCAACTCAGCCAATCAGAGAAAGCCCTGTATTCGTTGAAATACAAGCCTTCCTGTGAATGGCTGAGCAGCTTTTATATCACACTTGCATTGTTTCTTTGACAATATTGTCTCTATCGTGGCTCAGTATGCTTTAGTCTCCATTGTGATCACATGTATACTGCTGGAGCTGGACATATAATCTTTTCACCTGTCTGGGTGTTCATTCTGTCAAGATCTGCACAAGTTTTGGATTAAAGCTTTCTACAATCTGTAAGATGTCATTTGGATGAAGTCACTGTCTGCTACCTCTGCTGAAATTGTGAGTTACTGCTATCTCACCGCAACTTGATAAGTTATAGAAATCACACTTTTGATGTTTAGAATGGGGAAGCAGAAACGCAGTGCTCAGCACAACTCAGTTTTGTCCCTGGAAGAGAAGTCCCCTTTCCGCTCCCAGAACACAGTGCTATATACTGTATGTAGCCGATATAGTTTATACAGTGCTTCCAGTGGGTTCATCGGTTGGTGAAGTGAAGTTTGTTTATACCAGCTTGATCCAAATGAACTATTTAAAGGTATAAGAAATCTGGAGTTAGACTTAAATCCTTTTGCTAGAAACTCTGTCTACAGTGAGCTTAGATTAAAAAGGTTTATCTATATGAATTTGAATATTATGTATACACAAGTACAGTTTGAGCTAGAGGATGCTTTGGGGATTTGGCAAATGTGGACAAATGTTGCAGTTGTAAGCAAACACTTAAATTTACTTTATGTAAATGTTCCTTTTGTAGCATCTACACTTACGTCACACTGCACTATTATCTAATAGAAATTTCCAAGAGACTATAAAGTGATTATTCTAAAGGTTTTGATAACTACATTTACATTATACATTTTCTAAAAAAGGTTTGCATGCATATGTTTTACATTTACAATTAATGCTGTATCTGCTGCTGCCCCTATTTTGTATGTGTCTATCGTTATATACCTGCTTTTTTTTTTTCTTTAGATCCTATTAGGACTGCATCATTTATAATTTCTAGGAGTGCTGCAATGCAGTGGAATGATTTTCTGTGCAATAATTCCCCTATGGAATATTTTAGAACAATACTAAATGTAATTGAAAATAATTATATTTTAATTGTATACAGTTTGATAGATTTTCAGAAGCAAAAAATAATGTGACCATTCCAAAGCTATCCTATCCAAGCAGCAATTAAATGATGAGATTTATAAAAAAAGGCACAAATAAATGTATAATTTTTATTGTTTTTGCAATAGTTCCTTGTAGTTGAAATACTGCTAATACTGCAAAATTAATTTAACGCAAACACATATATACAGTTAGATTGCACTTATTCAGTGTCTTACAAACATTACTCAGCTTTGTACCACTTCATAACTGGTACAGTGTCTAAGGCTCTGTTCACACCTAGGCGTTCCAGATAGTGGACAGAATTGCCGCGATTCTGCCCGCGATTCCTGGATCGCCACGAAACGCGGGACGTGCTTGCGATACTGTTCCTTTAAATAGCACCCCAATAGTGGCACGATTTTGCCATGATTGTCGCTCAGCAAATTAGCTCAAACTAAATCGTAGAGCGCCTGTCACACCAAAATGCCTAGGTGGGATGGAGCCTTAAGCTGGCCATAGATGGTTCTTCTTTTTTTTCATTCAGCCAGCAGGATTCCCCCATCCACACATTTCAGCTAGATAAGGGAATGCTCCCGCTGTTCTATTGTATTCTGACAGCAGGGAGACTTTCCCCGCTTTCTGAATACACAGTTAAATGCTGCAGCCTATTGCATTTCTTACACGTCTTAGAACATCGATCAGATTTAACGACTATGATGTCAATGGAGTATCTTTGTCAGGACCGTCTTTAACGCAGGGCAAATGGGGCAACTGCCCTAGGTCCAGTCATTGGGGCGCTACCTCCAGCGCTGATTATGCTGGCTGCTTGCTACTGTCCTTCGAGAAAGGAGCGCATCTGTATTTTTAATTGACAGCACTCCTCTCCCTTTTGCTATTCAGAACCCTCCCTGCCTACTTCACACATCAATCTCTGTGAGAGCAGAGGGGGCGGGGCATCTACACTGACGGAAGCTCCTGACGGAAGCCGACAGCCTGCATGGGCATAATGCTGTGAGTTGTAGCTGCTCTTCTGAAGCACCATCGTTGCTTTCTAGGTGTGTTTTGAATAAAATGTCTGTACTTGGGGGAGGGGGGAGCTCCAAACTGGAATCCGAGGGAGGAGAGCTTTGTTTTTTTTGGGGGGGGACTTGGATGTGCAGCACACTCCTCAACCATGCATTCTGCACATAGCCCACCCCTCAGCTCGGCACATAGCCTACCCCTCAATCCTGCACATAGCGCACCCCTCAATCCTGCACATAGCCCACCCCTCAACCCTGCATGTAGTGCAACCCTGCACTCTGCACTTAGCGCACTCTTCTGTATATAGTTCACTCCTGAACTCCTGGTATGTAACAATGCCTCAAAGTTAGTGCAGTTTGGCCACACCCACAATTTGATGCAGAGGTAATGTGCAGTAACCTCTAGCAAACAATCAGTGAACAGTAATAATCTGCTGTAATCTCTAGCAACCAATTTGTGAGCAAGAATGATTTGCAGTAACCTCTAGAAACCAGTCAGCAGTAATGATGTACGGTAACCTCTAGCAACCAATCAGTGAGCGGTAATGATGTGCAGTAACCTCTAGCAACCAGTCAGCGGTAATGATGTGCAGTAACCACTAGCAACCAGTATGCACTAATGTGCAGTAACCTCTAGCAACCAATCGGCAAGTGGTAATGATATGCTGTAACCTCTGGCAACCAATCGCAATCACTGCCTGATCTGCTGCAGAAAACTGATTTTGAGTCTAGCAGGGGGGGGGGGGGTGAACCCAAGAAAATGTTTGCCCAGGGTCCAATCAATATTAAAGATGGCCCTGATCTTTGTAGAAATGGCATCAAGATACCAGGTCACATTTTGGCAACATATGTCTTGCTCAACTCGAAATCTGAAAAGCTACCTTACATGACTAACTGGGAACAAGATTTGGACAAAGATCAAGTTCTGAATGAATGGAATAAGCTGGCTATCTATGCCTCCAAGTCATTCACCGATCAGCCATAAGATTATGACCAACCCCCTAATATTGAGTAGATAATTTTTTTTTCTTCAAAACAGCCCTCACCGATCAAGGCATGAACTAACATCCACATGACCTAATTAGAGAAATCAGGACTGTAGCCTCCCTGGCGGTTTTCCCGAGTGTGGCTCGGGGTTAAAATTCAGCACCATTAACGGTAACCCCGAGCCACACTCGGGATTGCATCGCAGGATCCTGGTGCCTCCTTACTTACCTTGTCGCCGGGATCCTGCGATGTCCCCCGCAGTGTCCGCGGGCTGTGTCCTGTTCCGAAGCCTCTCTGTGCCAGGCTCCGTTCCCTGCGAGCGTCGCGACGCACGGGGGCGGAGCCTGGCGGCAAATTCAAAAAAATGTAAAAAGCATAACACATACAGTACTGTAATCTTACAGATTACAGTACTGTATGAAATGATTTCACATCCCCTTTGTCCCCAGTGCTTTGGCCCATGCCCTGCATGCAGTTTTATATTGCATATACTGTTCTTTCTGCCTGGAAACTGGAGATTGTCCATAGCAACCAAAAAGTGTCCCTTTACGTCAAAAATGGCTTTAGACCAACTAGAAAACAGCGATAGTAAATTAGAACACTTGCAGAATTGAGCGATAGTGAATCGTGTGGAAATTTATTTTATTACTATTTATTTTTATTTAATTTTAATTATTATTTTTTTTTTATTATATTATAATTTATGTTTTTGTGTTTCAAACTTTATCATACCCGGGATATCTACTAGACTCTTGTTTGGACAGATTTAAGTGTGTTATTGTTAATAATTACAGACCTACAATATAAAACGCCAAATTTCCATGCAAAATAATTGTACCGCTTTCAGCACCTAAAATCAGACAAAATCATACCGCCAGGGAGGTTAAAGGTACCACACAAAAAATAACTAAAAGGAAATTTTGTTCTTACAGATGTTGAAACAATTAAAGTGATTGTAAAGTCTTGTTTTTTTTTCTCTAAAAATAACAAACATGTTATACTTACCTGCCCGAATCCTCTTCTCGGGTATCTCTTCTGTGCTCCTGGCCCCTCCCTCTTGTCGAGTGCCCCCACAGCAAGCGGTTTGCTATGGGGGCTCCTGAGTCACAGCTCACTGTGTCTATTCAGACACAGAGCCCCTGTTCGGCCCCACCCCCTCTCTCTCCTGATTGGCTAACTGACTTTGACAGCAGTGGGAGCCAATGGCACCACTGCTGTGTCTCAGCCAACCAGTTGAGTCCCAGACGGCTGAGGCGCTCATGGACATCGCTGGGGAGAGATGGGGCTCAAGTATTAGGGGGTGCTGGGGCGGCTTCTGCACACAGAAGGTTTTTTTTTTATCTTAATGCATAAAATGCATTAAGATAAAAAGCCTTCTGTCTTTACAACCCCTTTAGGCTGTATTCAAATTCTAGAAATACATATATTATTCTCATACAGCTTAAATTGGTTTGTATATCACATCATGCTTTACTCGTCATTCATGCCCCATTCAGGTTGCTTGCTGAAAACTTCAACGCATTCCGTGGGTCAATGGCGCACTTCATCAGGAGAACAAGCACAATGAAACTCTAAAATTATAGAGAAAGTATGTATACATCAAATTCCATTTCCTAAGAACAGATTGGAACTGCAGTTGCAGTTCTAACACTTTTTTCTCTCAGAACCAACATTGACCTTTTCAGCAATTTGAGTTACAGTAGCTCTTCTATTGCATCAGACACATACAGGCCAACCTTTTCTCCCCTTGGACATCAATGAGCCTTGGCTGTCCATGACCCTGTCGCAGGTTCTCCGGTTTTCCTTCCTTGGACCACTTTTGGTAGCTTCTGACATCTGCAGACCAGGAACATCCCACAAGACCTGCAGTTTTGGAGGTGTTCTGACCCAGTAGTTTAGCCATTACAATTTGGCTCTTTTTAACCGCTTCAGCTCCGGAAGATTTTACCCCCTTTCTGACCAGAGCACTTTTTGCGATTCGGCACTGCGTCGCTTTAACGGACAATTGCTCGGTCGTGCGACGTGCTCTCAAACAAAAATGACGTCCTTTTTTTCCCACAAATAGAGCTTTCTTTTGGTGGTATTTGATCACCTCTGCGATTTTTATTTTTTGCGCTATAAACAAAATAAAAGCGACAATTTTGAGAAAAACGCATTATTTTTTACATTTTGCTATAATAATTATCCCCCAAAAATATATAAAAAAACATTTTTTTTCCTCAGTTTAGGCCGATCGTATTCTACATATTTTTGGTAAAAAAAAATCGCAATAAGTGTTTATTGATTGGTTTGTGCAAAAGTTATAGCGTTTACAAAATAGGGGATAGTTTTATGGAATTTTTATTAATAATTTTTTTTTACTAGTAATGGCGGCGATCAGAGATTTTTATTGTGACTGCGATGTTATGGCGGACATGACGGACATTTTTGACACATTTTTGGGACCATTGTCATTTATACAGTGATCAGTGCGATTAAAAATGCACGGATTACTGTGTAAATGACACTGGCAGTGAAGGGGTTAACCACTAGGGGGCGGGGAGTGATTCTAACTGTAGGGGGGATGGGCTGTGTGTGTCACTACGCTGATCACTGCTCCCGATGACAGGGAGCTGTGATCAGTGACACTTGTCACTAGGCAGAACGGGGAGATGCTGTTTACATCAGAATCTCCCCGTTCGTCCTCTCCGTGAGGCGATCGCGGGTGTCCCTGCGGCGATCGAGTCCGCGGGACCCGCGACCCGACTCACGGAGTTCCCGGCCGGCGGGCGACGCAATGGCACGGCGGCGAATTCAAATGGACGTACCTGTAAGTCCATTTGCCCAGCCATGCCATTCTGCCGACGAACATCGGTGTGCGTCGGTCGGGAAGTGGTTAAAGTCACTCAAATTCTTACACTTGTCCATTTTTTCCTGCTTTTTAACACAAAAACTTCAGGGACAACATATTCACTTTCTGCCCAACATATCCCACCCACTTTCAGGTTCTATTGTAACAAAATAATTCAAGTTATATTAACCGTCAGTGCTCATAAAGTTATGGGTGATTATAGAGTGCTTTTAATGGTACCCACAAGATTAGACTCTTACAGTGGATATAAAAAGTCTACACACCTCTGTTAAAATGTTAGGTTTCTGTGATGTAAAAAATGCGTCAAAGATAAATAATTTCAGAACTTTTTCCACCTACAAACTGTACAACACGATTGAAAAACAAACTAAAATTATTTTTTTCGGGGGGGGGGTGTAAAAATAAAAAACTGAGGCTGCGTTCACAGTGGAACACACAGCGACTCACAGCAGGAGTCCGGTGCGTCTCCATTCACCGTTTCAGATCCAATTTCAGCCCAAATTTTAGGCTGAATTCGGACCTGAAACAGACCAAAAGACGCACAGGAGACAGGATTCCTTGGTGGCCTGGGTGCCAATCAGATTTCACCTGCAAGTAATGTTAGGCCCTGCTGATACAATGACATTCAAAGCAAACATGTACTTTGCCCATACTAGTAACAGGTTCACCGCAGCTGAGGCACCATACCTTGCCTGTACTGCCTTCCAGCACCCCTGCTGACAGAATCCCCTGAAATAGGAAAGTGCGTAACATGTGACTTGAAGGTCTGTTGAGACCATCCAGATCATAATCAGATGCCAGCAGTAAGTTTCAGCCACTGGAGAGCCTGGGCTACTGGGAATTCCAGTCCATCAACATGATGTCCAAGAAAGAAATGCAATTGAAACCATTTTATTTCAGATGTAATTTTAAAGGTTTCTTTTTCACCTAATAAATCTGTGTGCACACCCTCTTATAATTGGGGATGTAGCTGTGTTCAGAGATAAGCAATCACATTTAAACGCATGTTAAATAGGAGTCAGTAAACACCTGCCATAATTTTAAAGTGCCTCTGATTAACCCCAAATAAAGTTCAGCTGTTCTAGTAGGTCTTTCCTGACATTTTCTTAGTCGCATCCTACAGCAAAAGCCATAGTCCGCAGAGAGCTTCCAAAGCATCAGAGGGATCTCATTGTTAAAAAGTATCAGTCAGGAGAAGGGTACAAAATAATTTCCAATGCATTAGATATACCATGGAACACAGTGAAGACAGTCATCAAGTGGAGAAAATATGGCACAACAGAGACATTACCAAGAACTGGACCTCCCTCCAAAATTGATCAAAAGATGAGAAGAAAACTGGTCAGGGAGGCTGCCAAGAGGCCTACAGCAACATTAAAGGAGCTGCAGGAATATCTGGCAAGTACTGGCTGTGTGGTACATGTGACAACATTCTTCCGTATTCTTCATATGTCTGGGCTATGGGGTAGAGTGGCAAGATGGAAGCCTTTTCTTACGAAGAAAAACATCCAAGCCCAGCTAAATTTTGCAAAAACATCTGAAGTCTCCCAAAAGCATGTGGGAAAATGTGTTATGGTCTGATGTAACCGAGGTTGAACTTTTTGGCCATAATTCCAAAAGATTTGCTTGGCGCAAAAACAACACTGCACATCACCAAAAGAACACCATACCCACTGTGAAGCATGGTTGTGGCAGCATCATGCTTTGAGGCGGTTTATCTTCAGCTGGAAGGTGCCTTAGTCAAGGTAGAGGAAATTATGAATAGTTGCAAATACCAGTCAATATTGGCACAAAACCTTTAGGCTTCTGCTAGAAAGCTGAACATGAAGAGGAACTTTATCTTTCAGAAGGACAACGACCCAAAGCATACATCCAAATCAACAAAGGAATGGCTTCACTAGAAGAAGATTAAAGTTTTGGAATGGCCCAGACCTGAATCCGATTGAAAATCTGTAGGGTGATCTGAAGAGGGCTGTGCACAGGAGATGCCCTCGCAATCTGACTGATTTGGAGTGTTTTTGGAAAGTAAAGTGGGCAAATATTGCCAATTCAAGATGTGCCATGCTGATAGACTCATACCAAAAAGACTGAGTGCTGTAATAAAATCAAAAAGAGCTTCAACAAAGTATTAGTTTAAGGGTGTGCACACTTATGCAACCATATTATTTTAGTTTTTTAGTTTTATTTCCCCCCACCTAAAATATTTCAGTTTGTTGTTCTACTGAGTTGTACAGTTTATAGGTCACATTAAAGGTGTTAAACGCTCTGAAATTATTTATGTCATTTTTTTACATCACATAAACCTGACATTTTATCAGGGGTGTGTAGACTTTATATCCACTGTATGTACCGGGTGCTTCCCATAACTTCCTTAGGGGTTGTGGGTAAGAAGGTTCAGACCATATTTATTTATTTATTATTTATTTCAGGTACTTGTATAGCACCATCAATTTACGCAGCGCTTTACATATACATTGTACATTCACATCTCACATTCACACATTCAGTCCCTACCCTGAAAGAGCTTACAATCTAAGGTCCCTAACTCGCATTCATACATACAAAGGACAATTTAGACAGGATCCAATTAACCTACCAGCATGTCTTTGTAGTGTGGAAGGAAACCGGAGAAACCCACGCAGGCACAGGGAGAACAAGCAAACTCCAGGCAGGTAGTGTCGTGGATGGGATTTGAACCAGCGACCCTTCTTACTGCTAGGCGAAAGTGCTATCCATTACACCACTGTGCCGCCCGATATTTGCACTACATGCCTGAAGATTTAAAGGTTCTGGTTCTGAGTATATATTTTTATATATTCTCTAACCCAGATTAACTTTAAAAATACTCCTTGGCAGTCCCTTTTGAACCAACCCATAGTAGATGCACAGAGACATGGCAAAAAAAACAAATCTCATTTATATTATTGGCTGCAAGAATGGCAATTGTCAGATTGTGGATGTCTTCATCCATCTCATTTGCACTGATTACCACTAAATTATAAGGGATAATGGTAAACAAAAAATTATCAGCCACTTTTATTTTGAAAAACAAAACATGAAACTGATGGATATAGTATATTTCTGGTGAACAGCTATAATAGTAGGACTTTTGGAATGGATGCAGAAGTTGGGTGTAATTTATCACACACCATCTTTTCTTTTATCTTTATATATCCTGTGCTCCTTTCCTTCTCTTTCTCTCTTCTTTTTTCCTAATGTATATAACTGTGCATAATTGGGTTTGAAAAAAGACTTGTATTTTCTGACCATAGAGAATTTATGCTCACTCTATGTCAAAGAAAAATTGATAAGGATAGTCAGGAACCATATATATGAGCAATAGTTGTTAACTATGTCTTACATTATGCACCAATTAATTATAATTGAACTCGATGGAAATAATCAGATTGTTTATTGTAAACACTGCAATTAAGCATTTAAAATACTTTTAAATTTCTGTGTGTTTACTTGCATATTTGAGTTGGTGACAGGGTCTCTCTACACTTTTTAATTCTTTGTGTGTAAGATGCAGATGTTTTGTCATGCACATGGCAATGACATCATAGCTACAGTTATGTCAACATACAGTTACATAGTAGGTGAGGCTGAAAAAAGACACCAAGTCCAAACTATGTGTGTGATTATATGTCAGTAATACGTTGTATATCCCTGTATGTTGCAGTCGTTCAGGCGCTTATCTAATTTTTGAAACTGTCGATGCTCCCCGCTCAGGCCACCGCCTGTGTAAGGGAAGGGAATTCCACATTTTTCCGCTCTTACAGTAAAGAACCCTCTACGTAGTTTAAGGTTAAACCTCTTTTCTTCTCATTTTAATGAGTGGCCATGTGTCTTGTTAAACTCCCTTCCGCAAAAAAGTTTTATCCCTATTTTGGGGTCACCAGTGTGGTATTTGTAAATTTAAATCATATCCCCTCTCAAGCGTCTCTTCTCCAGAGAGAATCATTTCAGTGCTCGCAACCTTTCTTTATAACTAATGTCCTCCAGATCCTTTATTAGCTTTGATGCCCTTCTTTGTACTCGCTCCATTTCCAGTACATCCTTCCTGAGCACTGGTGCCCAGAACTGGACAGCATACTCCAGGTGCGGCCGGACCAGAGTCTTGTAGAGTGGGAGAGTTATCACTATCCCTGGAGTTAATCCCTTTTTTAATGCCTGCCAATATTCTGTTTGCTTTGTTAGCAGCAGCTTGGCATTGCATGCCATTGCTGAGCCTATCATCTACTAGGACCCCCAGGTCCTTTTCCATCCTAGATTCCCCCAGAGGTTCTCCCCCCAGTGTATAGATTGCATTCATATTTTTGCCACCCAAATGGATTATTTTACATTTTTCTACATTAAACCTCATTGTATCGTCCGCAAATACAGAGATTGAACTGTTTACCCCATCCTCAAGGGTTTTTTTTAATCAAATTAAATAGGATTGTCCCAGCACAGAACCCTGTGGGACCCAACTACCCACCCCTGACCATTCCGAGTATTCTCCATTTATCACTACCCTCTGAACTCGCCCTTGTAGCCTGTTTTCAATCCATGTACTCACCCTATGGTCAATGCCAACGGACCTTATTTTGTATAGTAAACGTTTATGGGGAACTGTTTCAAATGCTTTTGCAAAATCCAGATACACCGCGTATACAGGCCTTCCTTTATCTAGATGGAAATAGATTGGTTTGGCAAGAAAGATTCTTTATGAATCCATGCTGACTACTGCTAATGATGCCATTTTCATTACTAGAATCTTGTATATAGTCCCTTATCATCCCCTCCAAGAGCTTGCATACCATTGATGTTAGGATAACTGGTCTGTAATTCCCAGGGATGCATTTTGGGCCCTTTTTAAATATTATTGCTACATTGGCTTTTCTCCAATCCGCTGGTACCATTCCAGTCAGTAGACTGTCAGTAAAAATTAGGCACAATGGTCTGGCAATTACTTGACTGGGTTCCCTAAGTACCTTCGGGTGCAAGCCATCCGGTCCCGGTGATTTTATAAATTTTAGGTTTCCCAAGTCTAATTCTAATTCTGTTCTCTGTTGGCCATGATTGTGATTCCTGTGATGTGTCACGACGATGAACACTGCAGTTTTGGTTACTGAAGCCCCCCGATTCCCTCGTGAAGCCATCTGCCCATCCTTTGTAACCAGATGTCCTTCCTCATAATTTATGGGGCCAATATGGTCTGTCCTCCCTTTTTTACTGTTTACATACTTAAAGAATTTCTTGGGATTTTTTTTTTTCTCTCCTCCACTACGTGTCTTTCGTGTTCTATCTTAGCTGTCCTAATTGCACCCTTACGTTTCTTGTTGCATTCTTTATAAAGTTTGAATGCTGATGATGATCCCTCAACCTAGTATTTTTTGAAGGCCTTCTCTTTTGCTTTTATATGCATTTTTATATTGGCGTTAAGCCATCCAGGACTTTTGTTCGCTCTTTTAAATTTATTACCCAATGGGATGCACTGACTAATGCCCTATTTAATATGCTCTTAAAGCGAACCCATCTCTCCTCTGTGTTCTTTGTACCTTAGATTTTATCCCAATTTATACCTTCTAGCAAGGTTTTTTTTTTTTAAAGATATGTTTATTGCATTTTTTTTTCTTACAGACATACAAAGACAAAATAAAAGGACCTAGTAAGGTCCAACATAAAGAGCTAAGATACAGAATGCTCTTGTGTTAGGTCAAAACAATAGTTAGTTAATACATCCATTAGGCATTATGTTAGAAAACAATTTAGATCATATACAGTGTCAAACTCTATAGACCGGTATCCCAGTCACAGTCAGTGTATTTGTAAAAGAGTGTACCTATATTACAGGGCAAGCTGCTTCAGGCTTGGTCTGATCACGGCAGTACAGGGGAGAGGGTCAGGGGGCTAGCCAGCCACCTGCCCCAGATTTTATGGAATGCTTTTGGTCTTTTACGGATATCAAAAGTGAGTTTATAAAGTGACAGAGCTTCATTAACCAGTTTCAACCATAGTCCCCTAGTTGGGGTTGCCGCTCCCTTCCAGGTCAACAAAATGGATTTCTTGGCATAGAAATATAGGATACGAAGCAGTTGTTTGACCCGGGAAGGGACAGGCAAATTACCAAAGATACCCAGAAGGCAGTTCTTGGGGTGAACTATGTTGGGAAGTCCCAACGCAGAGGAGAGAAAGGAGCCTAGGCTCCGCCAGAAGTCCTGTATTACAGGGCAAATCCAAAAACAATGAAAGAAATCCGCCATTTGTCCACAACCCCGAAAGCATTCAGCAGAGGACAATATGCCCATTTTGTGCATTTTGGCCAGTGTAAGGTGCGATTGGTGAAAAATCTTTATTTGAATCACCCTATAGGATATAACAGAAGCCTTAAAAGTGTCACTGAATTACGACCAGTCATCTTCAATGATGGAGATATCTAGAGATTCCCACTTCCGTTGTGCTATTTTAAATCTAGGGTTAGAGTCCCTCACCAGAGCTGCATAGTAAGTAGAAATATGTTTCGTCTGGTCTGAGGATCTTAGAATTTTTTCCATGTCGGGAGTTTTAAGCGGATTGTCCAGGGAACCAAACTGTGCTCGCACAGCATGCCTAAGTTGGTAATAAAAGAACAAATAAGTGCGCGGTAAGTCAAAATCTAATCTCAACTGTGAGAAGGATTTAAATCCCTGAGGGGTGTAGATGTGACATAGGTATTTAATTCCCTTGGAAGTCCATCTTTGAGGGTCAGGTAAGGAGTTTAGTTCCGGAAGCGACAGATTAAACCAAAGTGGACTATTGGGGGAAGTTAACCATGAGTCAGTAGTATGTTTAAGCATTACAATTTTAAACAGGGATAAGGAAGTACATAAGATAGCCATCCAAGGTCCTGGCGGTGTACAATCTTGATAAACGATATTATGTAGTGTTTCAAATGAGGAAGCTATGGCCCCTTCAGTGGTGGTACATGCATTATTTGAGTTAGGAAGCAGCCAGTCATGAATATTGACGAATTGATTTGCCAGATAATAAAGATAAAAGTCAGGGAAAGCTAACCCCGCTAGTTGGGCCGGGAGACGATGCGTCTCCAGTGCCACCCGAGGTGTTCTACCGTTCCAAAGGAATGCAATACATATAGAGTCAATGCTCTTAAAAATTGTTTTGGGGATTTTACAAGGGGAGGTAGCCAGGACATATAGTAGCTTAGGCAAATATATCATCTTGAGGACGTTAGCCTGTCCCATCAGGTCTAGAGGCAAGTCCCCCCACTGTTTGGTTTGAGTCTGTAATTGATGCAGTAATGGGCTTAGGTTATTAGTTATATAGAGGGACAGTGGCAATTGTATCTCAACTCCTAGGTACCTAAAGGAGGTGGTTATTTGTAGTCTAGAATCCGAGTGGGTCTGTACATTGCAAGCTTGGTCTAGGGGAAAAATAATGGACTTGTCCCAATTCACTCGGAATCCGGAAAAGTCTTCAAAAGTGGTTACAGTAGTTAACAGATTAGTGAGTGAGTCCTGGGCGTCTGCTGGGTAAACTAATGTATCATCCGCATAAAGAGAAATTCTTTCCTCTATGCCATTAATGGGTAAACCGCGGATCATCGAGGAGTTACGAATCCGAATCGCCAGGGGCTCCATAACCAATGCAAATAGGGGGGGTGATAAAGGGCAGCCCTGCCTGGTACCCCTGGTGATCCGGAAGGATTCAGTAATCTGCAAATTAATACGAATACGGGTGAGTGGCATAGTATAGAGAAGCTGTATCCAAGCTATCAACCTGAGGCCAAGGCCATAAAGCTGTAAGACCCGAAACAGATATGTCCATTCCACACTGTCAAAGGCCTTACAGGTGTCTAGGGATACAACTCGGGTGGGTGGACAGTCATGTGGATACTTCAGATTGTGAAACAGTCTACGGATGTTCATCCTGGTCGATCGACCTGGTATAAAGCCGCCTTGGTCACTCCCCACTAACTTAGCAATCACCTTGTTTAGACGGTTAGCCAGGACTTTAGCCAAAATTTTTACATCCACATTAATAAGATATATCGGTCGATAGGAGTCACATTTTAGTGGATCCTTTCGAGGTTTAAGTATTAAGACAATGAGTACCTCCCTCATTGAAGGGGGAAGCACCCCTGCTTTCAGGGCCTCATTGTATGTTTTGAGTAAAATAGGGCTAAGGAGGTGTTGAAATTGTTTATACCATTCAACTGGAAAACCGTCAAAAACCCGGTGTTTTATGAGACGGCATCTGTGAAATCGCAAGAGAGAGTTCTTCTACAGATAGTGGCTCATCTAATTCTTCTCGAACCTGGTCTGTCAAACGGGAGAGTGTAATTTGGCTTAA
Organism: Lithobates septentrionalis; assembly: GCA_037952835.1. Taxonomy (NCBI): domain Eukaryota; kingdom Metazoa; phylum Chordata; class Amphibia; order Anura; family Ranidae; genus Lithobates; species Lithobates septentrionalis. The sequence continues at coordinate 917,358 of JBBDGP010002100.1, read as the reverse complement.
ATAGTCTTCAAGTTGTGTCTCAGAGTAATCAGCTCTAGAGGTGTAAAGATCCTTATAAAAGGAAAGAAAAGCTTCTGCTATATCCTGAGGGACATCGCTAATTACATTCTCTGAGATTTCTGGGGATAGAGACAGGGGGATACTCAGATCTGGTAAGATATGCGAGTAAGTGACCCGCCTTGTTACCATGTTCGAATACCTTCTGGGTAACATAAAGCATACGTTTTTTGGTAAGATCCAAGAGGCGGGAGTTCATATTCCCTGCGGCAGTGAAGCCAACGGGACAGTGCATTGGGGTTGTGGGAGTATTCCGCCTCTGCCTGTAATAGGGCACTTTCTAACTCTTCAGTACATTGCTGGGCATTTTTACGCAGGATACCGGTAATGGACATAAAGTTACCTCTCAACACAGCCTTGGAAGCGTCCCAGGCCATGGTGAGTCCAGTGGTACCCTGGTTCAGACTCCAGTAGTCGGTCACGCCTCTCTGGCACTCAGTCTGCACAATTTCATCCTCAAGCCAATGAGAGTTCAATCTCCAGACCCGAAAGCCCGATCTTGGCAGGAGGAGGAGACCAACCGACAAAGGGGCATGATCCGAGATCCCTCTGGGTAAGTAGGAAACTGAATGAACCAGTGGGAGTACATCCACCGGGGCAAATGCCAGGTCTTTACGAGACATAGTATTAAAGGAATCAGAGTAACAGGAGAACTGGTGGTCCCCTGGGTGTTTCCAGCGCCACAGTTCAGTAAGGGCAAATACCTGAGTCTAGTCAACAAATGTAGGATCTGCCTCCACCTCTCAAGCGGTCCATTGCAGGGTCTAGTACAGCATTAAATTCTCCAACAAAGAGCAGGGGACCCGGTGATCTGGACAGTAATAGTAGGGACAAATGAGAGAGGACATCTGGGGAGAACGGGGGAGGAACATATATGTTCACTAATGTAAAAATCGTGGAGACTATGCGAAGTGTGAGTATAATAAATCGTCCCGCAGGATCCGATTTCACAAGCAAAATCTCAGCTGGTAAGGACCTTGCCAGTAGAATCGAAACCCCCCGAGAGTAGTTAGAGTAAGTAGCATGATATTGAGTGGCCAACCAGGGACATTTAAGATACCGTACCATAGTACCAGTGAGTCATTTGAAGACAAATGATATGAGGTTTGTATTTCTTCAGATAGGAGAATACCAGGGACCGCTTGTGAGGTGAGTTCAACCCTCTAACATTCCATGAAATCAATTTTAACATGTCAGCCATAAGATATTTTAGTTAGTACAGAAACATTGCAAAAGGTATTAAATGGTACAGTATACCACATACATTGCTGACTATGATAGTATGGATGCGATAACAACAGAAAATAAGTATTCATAAGAGCAAACTCAACAACCAAATCCAGATACCCGATAGGCCAGCCCCCTTCCGTAACAGGGATTTGTGAGAAGAGCAGCAATACAACCAACCCTCCCACCATAGCCCACCCCCTTCCCCGCTCTATCACCCCAAACTCAGTGAGCATTGGTTCCAAAAACAAAAAAGTGTCCCCCTCAGGAACAAAGTTGAGAGGGAGTAAAAAATCCAGTGGCCATGCCACCCTTTGGTATGGGGAAAGTAGCAGTTCCATGAGAGCTCTCAGATGCAACGTAAGTGTCCATCTTGCAGGATCTACCAGGAACTTTAACGAAAGGCACAAACCACAACAGGAGTAAGAGGAACAGCAGTAGTAATCTGTAAATAATTCAAAAGGCCTTGTTGGTAGGATTAATCGTAGGATTTGTCAGACGTGCAATGATTGAAAAATGAAATAAATGCGAAAAAATTGCTTTAAAATTAAGGCAAGTCTCAAACAGGTCCAGTAGCTGAACAAGGAAAGGTAGTCGCAGCAGCATAGCCACAGAGGACCATGTCCATGAGGGACACGGAAGAAAAATGGAAGGGTGTGTGATACCTCAGGGACTGTAATTTGCAGGTTCAGTTGCAGCGTTGTCTGGGTTGCTTCCCAAGTCTCGAGTCTAGCCAGGACATAGCTTCTTTAGGACAAGAGCAGAAATGAGCTTTACCTTCATATAAAATCCACAGCTTGGCAGGGAACAACATCGCATATGGGAGACTTCTTTGCGGAGACGATCCTTTACTGCTGCGAAGGACATATGCTGACGCGGTACCTCCGCTGAAAAATCAGGATAAATGGATATGTTATTGCTGTTGAACTTGAGAGGGCCTTTTTCTCTGGCCAAACAGAGGATAGCGACTTTGTCGCGAAAATTAAGGAATTTGGCAATTAGAGATCTTGGGGGGGCCCCATGTTGTGGGGGACGCGGAGGGGTGCGATGTGCCCGTTCGATTTTAAAGGTTCTGGAGAATTCCTCTACCCCCAGCTCATCACGCATGCCATTTATGTAGAAAACATTTAGGCCTGGAACCCTTCGATCGTTCCGGGAACCCCACAAAACGAAGATTGTTCCGACGGGAACGATTCTCGGAGTCGTCCAACTTGGCTCTAAGGGCTTCCAATTTATTCGTGGCTAAGCGAACGGTTGCAGATAAAGGATGAACTGTGTTTTCTAGGGAGCTAACGTGACCCGCCACCTCACCCGTCCTTTCCCATAAGGTCTGAACGTCTTGTTTCAAGTGTGAGAAATCAATATGAATGGTTTCCATCTGGACAGTGAGGGAAGACTTACAGTCCTGTATAGCAAGCATAATTTCTGCCAGTGTGCGTTCAGCAATGGAGGCGGTTGGGGATACAGAGCCTTCCGAGAAGACCGGTGAATCTAGGGGTTCTGAATGTGCTGCCTGGGTGCGAAAGACAGCAGGTACAGAGTCACTCAACCCCTGAGACGAGGTCTGTGCTGTAGATTAGGCAGACTGCAGCGTGGCCTCCTGCATGGCTGAAGGATGGACGCCATCTTGCCTCCTAAACCTGGCCAGTTGTTCCGCCGTGGATTGGGCCGCGGGTGGCCCATATTTATTCACCATCATGGATCGGGTGCCCGACGTTCTCAGGAGTATTTTGGTGCCTTTTTGTAGAAGATTGTCAGGATGGCTGCAGGATGGGTGTATAGAGCCAGAGCTGTGAGATTAAGCAGCCGCTCTCATGGACTCCAAGCCACGCCCCCCCACTTTCTAGCAAGGTTCATAGTTTAGGGAAGTTGACTCTTTTGAAATTCAGTGCCTTTGTATTTCCCTTATGTTTCCTATTTGTGTGATTTATACTGAAGCCAATTGACCTGTGATCGCTGTTTCTTAAATTTCCCCGTATTTCCACATCCGTGATCAGGTCTGTATTGTTGGTAATCAGTAGATCTAGTAATGCTTTATTTCTAGTTGGTGCATCTACCATCTGACCCATGAAATTGTCCTGCAAGACATTTAGGAACTGGCGAGCCTTCGACGAATGTGTGGTTCCCTCCACCCAGTCTATGTCTGGATAATTAAATCCCCCCATTATGATAACACTTCCCATCCTTGCTGCTAATCCAAATTGTGATAGGAGGTCCGTCTCCCCCTCCTCCCTCAGGTTAGGGGGCCTATAGCATACTCCCAGCATTATTTTCCCCTTAGCTTCATCCCTTTGGAGCTCTACTCATAAGGATTCCACCTCCTCCCTAGCTCCCTTAGTGATGTCATCTCTCAAATTCACTTGTACATTATTCTTGATATACAGACATACCCCTCCCCATTTTTTACCCTCTCTATCCCTGCGATAAAGGGTATACCCTTGGTTGCCAGCCATTCAAGAGACCTGTTGAACCAAAACTCTAAAATTCCCACAAAATCCAAATCCTTCTCAAGGACTACAGGACTCTGGCATGAGTAAAATGTTGCCATACACTACATGTTAAACAACTGTATTCAGAAAGTTGACGACTTTGGTGTGGTTTTCTTGTGTGAAATCTGAAATATAAGTACATTATTCTTCATTTTAAAATCAAAAGGATCTCTTTAACCAGGAGACATTCACAGAAGAGGGAAAAATTAGCGCATCAAGAAGAGAGGAAAAGAGAGCAGAATATCCCAAGTGAAATGAGTGGGGTTGGTGGAAATAAGATTGGTAGAAGGGAGAAAGACCGACAGCTTTTTACACTGCCGGTTTACATATCTCCACAGCAGGTCCGGAGCATTTTGCAGTGCGTCTTTTAGTCTGTTTCAGGTGCGAATTTGGCCCAAAATTTGTGCTGCAATTGGACCTGAAACGGTAAACCAGCACGCACCGGACCCCTGCTGTGAGCAGCATGTGGCTCCTATGTGTACCGAGCCTTAGTCCTCAAGAGTGCCATTAAAAAAATATTAACTTGCTTTTCCTTCAGACAGAGGAAGCACATTCCACAACTTTAGGCTGTAGCCAAAGGAGGAGACTGCAGTCTGCAAAAAATAAAAGATCCTTGACCATGGCTACTAAAATGCGAATGTTTTCTTAGGGTTTTCTACTCTCCCTGTACACTGGTACTTTGTTCACTAAAGCCGGCCATGCATTGATTAAAAAACCCTGCTGAACTGGAAAAAATTTGAATCCATCGGTGGACAGGCTGGTTGCACATATTTATTGAGGACAGAAGACTGAAATGGCCACTGCAGAACTTTCACTTTATTCTGCTGTAGCCAATTACAGGTCGACTTGGCCTTGTGTTTTGGATCATTGTCATGTTGGAATGTCCAAGTGTGTCCCATGCACAGCTACCTGGCTGATGAATGCAAATGTTCCTTCAGTATTTTTTGATAATATACTGCATTCAGCTTGCCATCAATTTTGACCAAATTTCCTGTGCCTTTGTAGCTCACACATCCCCAAACAGCAATCCACCTCCGTGTTTCACAGTAGGTATGGTGTACCGTTCATCATAGGCCTTGTTGACTCCTCTCCAAATGTAGTGTTTATGGTTGTGGCCAAAAAGCTCAATTTTGGTCTCATCACTCCAAATGACTGTGCCAGAAGGTTTGAGGCTTGTCTCTGTGCTGTTTGGCATATTGTAAGCAGGATAATTTGTGGCATTTGCGTAGTAATGGCTTTCTTCTGGCGACTCGACCATGCAGCCCATCTTTCTTCAAGTGCCTCCTTATTGTACATCTTGAAACAGCCACACTACATGTTTTCAGAGTCCTGTATTTGACCTCAAGTTATTTGTGGGTTTTTCTTTGCATCCCGAACAATTTTCCTGGCAGTTGTGACTCAAATTTTAGTTGGTCTACCTGGCCATGCTTGGGTTTCAACAGAACCCTTCATTTTTCATTTCTTGATTAGCGTTTGAATACTGCTGATTGGCATTCTCAATTCCTTGGATATCTTTTTATATCCCTTTCCTGTTTTATACAGTTCAACTACCTTTTGCCACAGATCCTTTGGCAATTCTTTTGCTTTCCCCATGATTTAGAATCCAGAAACGTCAGTGCAGCACTGGATGAAAGATGCAAGGGTCTGTCAGGAGTCCAGAAACCCATTGACCTTTTATACAAGCACACTAATTACAAGCAAACAGATCACAGGTGAGGATGGTTACCTTTAATAGCCATTCAAACCTCTTTGTGTCAATTTGTGTGCATGTTATCAGGCCAAAATCACCAGAGTATGTAAACTTTTGGTCAGGGTAATTTTGGTAGTTTCTTTTGCCATTATGATATAAAAAGAGTAAACACAGTTGATTGATAATACATGGCGTCAGCCAAACACAAACCATGAGTGAAAAATGTTTTTGTGGTGTTATTCATATTCTCTGAAAAATGGCCAAGAAATCATAAATTCTGCCAGGGTATGTGAACTTATGAGCACAACTGTACCTGCTCTGTGCAGTGGTTTAGAACAGAGCAGGCCAGATCCTCCTTCTCAGGTCCCTCTTCGGGGCTCCTGGCCCCTCCCTCCTGTTGAGTGTCCCCACAGCAAGCAACTTGGGGGCACCCAAGCCGAGCCACAACTCCCTGTGTCCATTCAGGCATTGAGCCACAGTCCGTCCCGTCCCCTTTTTCTCCTCATTAGCTGACTGACTTTGATTGACAGCAGTGTGAGCCAATGGCACTGCACTGCTGTGTCGGCCAATGAAGGGGGGAGTCCCGGGAAGCTGAGACACTCCTGCAATATCGCTGGAACGAGAGGGAGCTCAGGTAAGTATTAGGGGGGCTGCTGCACACAGAAGGCTTTTTATCTTAATGCATACAATGCATTAGGATAAAAAACATCTGCCTTTACAATCACTTTAATAAGGGGTGTATTCGGGGTGTAACATGTTATGAATGCACTGGCCCCCGCACCTCCTCGATCCCTGCTGTGCCAGCTAGCGGTGTTCTCCACCCGCCAGCTGTCAGTTTTTCCATTCACAGTGCTCTGTGAATGGAAAAACTACAAGGTCTGGCAGCCTATATGGCTGTCGGCTTGTAGTTTTCAATGAACTACCATGGCGCTGTGAGCACTGTGGTAGTTCATTCATTCTTCCTGTCAGCATGTATTGGCTTCCTCGTATGATGAAGTAGATACCCTGACAGGTCTGCAGGAGACCTGCATGACATCAGCAATCTGATAATCGCTGGTACAATGCTTTACAGGCTCCTGCAACAGAAAATAATAAATGCACTTTTTTTTTACCTATAAAAAAATGTGCATTTATTATTATTTTTTTTTTTTAAAAGTACTTATCCTTTAATCCTGGCCCTAAATGGGTTATGGTCCTTCTAATGATGGCCACACAAACTTTGATTCTTATCTGAGCGATGCGTGATTCAGTCAATCAATCTGCAAACAGTTGTATAACCAAAGGTTCCTTTCCGATTGATCTAGATTCAATTTAGATCAGATAATGTAAAGCCTCATACTTTTTGCAAAAACTTTAAAATGTGAACAGGCCCTAATGGGTTTGAAACAGCTTAAACTGCTGGGGTACAGAATGTCAACATGCAATGTAGAGAAGAAGAATAAATCCACAGCTGCAGAAACCGCCAAAAAGGTCCCTGGTGTGTAGCATTACAAGTGCATTTAGTTAAAAGCATGCATATTACATTGTGTTAGCTTTGTTGATTTTGTATCGTTTGAAAGCCATATACTACAACGCAGAATGCCTTTTGGCAGCTTGCTGCTTTGTTCTGCTGCTGAATGATTTGTATGAGTGATGAGAATGGTTTTCAGATTTTACATCAACACATATGAAATAGTCTTTTTTATTTAATGCTAAAGTTTCTCCAGTCGTCTTGTTCCTACAAAGTACACCCTTTGTTTGTGGTATTCAGTGCAATACTGTACTCATTTTCCCGCGGTGTTGTTTACAGTCTTTCATTCCGTTGTTTAGTCTGCGGGATTTTTTTCCACAAGGACAAATCAGCGGAGACCGTTTACATTTATGACTGTTTTTTATGTAGCACTTATAGTATTTTTCTTCAGGATTCCATTGATTGCAAGATTTTCCTGGGGGTTCTCTTGAATTGTTTAGAAATGCTGTTTTTAATATTATTATTATTATACAGGATTTATATAGCGCCAAGAGTTTACGCAGCACTTTACAATATAAAAGTTATAGATATACAGTTATAATACAATAACATACAAGAGGATTAAGAGGGCCCTGCTCAGAAGAGCTTACAATCTAATAGTTTGGGGCAGGTGGTAAAAAAGGTTGTAACTGTGGGAAATGAGCTGATGGAAGTGGTAAAAGATTAGTTGGAGACATGATAGGCTTTCCGGAAGAGATGAGTTTTCAGGGATCACCTCAAGGTAGCAAGAGTAGGGGACAGGTGGAGGTAGTGAGTTCCAGAGGATGAGAGAGGCTCTGGAGAAATCCTGGAGACGAGCATGGGAGGAGGAGACAAAAGAGCTTGAGAGTAGGAGGTCTTGAGAAGAGCGGAGAGGACGATTTGGGTGATATTTGGAGACAAGATTAGTGATGTAGCTCGGGTCAGAGTTGTGAATGGCTTTGTATTTTGTGGTTAGTATTTTGAATTTAATTCGCTGGTTGATTGGCAGCCAGTGTAGGGATTGGAGGAGGGGGTTGGCAGACACTGAGCGGTTGGTAAGGTGTATAAGTCTGGCAGCAGCATTCATGATAGACTGAAGAGGGGATAGCCTATGGAGAGGTAGGCCTATGAGAAGGGAGTTACAATAGTCAAGGCGAGAGATAACAATCGAGTGAATGAGGAGCTTGGTGGTTTAATTTGTTTTTTTAGAGATGTTATGCAGGTGAATTCTACAAACTTTTGACAACAATTGGTCTTGAGGCTGAAATGACAAGTCAGAGTCTAGGATTACACCTAGTACCCTGGCGTGAGGGGAAGAATTGATAGTTGCATTGTTGATTTTGATGGAAAAGTCATGGAGGGGGGCACGGGTGGTGGGGAATATTAATAGCTCAGTATTAGAGAGATGTAGTTTAAGGAAGTTGTGGGACATCCATGCTGATATGTCAGTTAGTAATGCGAGAGGAGACTGAAGGAGTGAGGTGGGGAGTAGACAGATAGATTTGGGTGTCATCAGTGTATAAGTGGTATTGGAAGCCATGGGCGGTTATCAGGTGACCAAGGGAGGAGGGGTAGATAGAGAATGGGTCCAAGAACAAAGCCTTGGGGGACCCCCACAGAAAGGGGCAATGGAGAGGAGGAGACAGAGTTGTAGGTGACACTGAAAGGTCATTGTGATAGATAGGCAGAGATCCAGGATACAGCAGAATCTCGGAGGCCAAGGGAATGTAGTTTATTGAAAAGGAGCGTGTGGTCAACAGTATCAAAGGCCACAGAGAGGTCAAGTAGTAGGAGTATGGAGTAGTGGCTGTTGGTTAGCAGTTAGTAAATCGGTGAGTTTTAGTAAGGCAGTTTCCGTGGAGTGTTATGAGCGAAAGCCAAACTGTAAGGGGTCAAGAAGGTTATTTTCACTAAGGTAGGAGCTAAGACAGTTGTAGACTAAGCATTCTAGAAGTTTAGAGGTTAATAGATGAGATGGGTCTCAAGTTGTTCAGATTGGTGGGGTCCAGTGAGGGCTTTGGGAGTGATCTGGCAATGTTTTAGAGGGGAGGGGAAGGTGCCACTAGAGAGGGAGAGAATAAAGATGTGAGTGAGGGAACATAGGATAGAAGAAGAGGGTGACAGTAGTAGTTGTGAGGGAACAGGATCCAAGGGACAATTGGTTAGGTGGGCATCTGAGAAAAGTTTTGTAACCTTTTCAGTAGTAGCCAATTCAAAAGAAGAGAGTGTTGAATGTGCTGCTAGGCAAGGTATGTTGGGTGGGGAAGATGTACCCACAGTGGGGATGTCCTCACCAATTGCATCAATCTTGTCTTTGAAGTGATTGGCAATGCCTTGGGCAATGAGAGCGTTAGTGGGTAGAGGGGATGGGGGATGAAGCAGAGAGTTAAAGGTTGAGAAGAGCCGACGGGGACTGGATGACAAGGTATTAATAAGAGAGACAAAGTAGGATTGTTTGGCAGCATGGAGGCAGGAATTGTATTTTAGAAGGGTAGATTTATATAGGGCAAAGTCTTGCAGGCATTTGGTTTTACGCCACAGTCGTTCAAGAACACGGCATGTCGCTTGAGATCTCTAGTGTTGTCAGTTTGCCAGGGTTGTAACGGTCGGGGCCTGATTCTGCATGTGGTTAGAGGAGCAAGTGCATCTAGTGATGATGAGTAAACTGTTGTAGACAGAGGTGGCCAGGTCAGGACAGGACAGGAGAGAGATTGTCATATAGGTGGTCGGTAGCAGAATAGAGAAGAGAAGGGTTAAAGTGGTGAAGGTTCCTACAAGTAATTGTTTGCTGCTTGGAGGGTTGGGTGGTTGGAGGCAAGGATACAGTGAAATTAATGGGGTTGTGATCAGAGAGAGGAAAGGGGGTGTTGGTGAGGATGCCACGGTTGCAAAGATGGGAGAATATAAGGTCAAGGGTATTACCATTGGAGTGAGTGGAAGTATGTGTCCATTGGGTTGTGTCAAAAGATGAGGTTAAGTTGAGAAGTCTAGCTGTAGTTGGGCTGTTAACATTGACAGGAATGTTGAAGTTACCCACAATGATAGTGGGTATTTCAGAGGAGAGAAAGGAGGGTAGCCAGGCAGCAAAGTCATCAAGAAAGCGCGATATCGGTCCAGGAGGCCGATAAATTGCTGCAATCCTCAGAGAAATTGGAGAAAACAGATGAATACAATGCATATTGAAAGAAGAGAGGGATAGAGAGGGATAGAGAGGGAGAGATAGGAAGGATTTAGAAGGTGCTTTGTGGTGATGGAAGTAATCCAACTCCACCTCCTCTGTCTGTTGGGCCTGGGGGAGTGATTCCAATGGAGGCCACTATGGGAGAGGGGAGCAGGAGAAGCTGAGTCAAAATTTTGAAGCCAGGTTTCAGTTATGGCAAGTATGTTAAAGCCATACATCTTTTACATCTTTTCTAAAAACCTTGGTCTATTGGGAGTGCAGGATTTTTAGTTTTAAAGTGAAGAGTTGCTGGAATCCTTGAATGCACTGGGCCAAAAGTCTTTGGAAAATGAACTGTCTCACCTGTGTGAATTTGATGGAAATCCCATTCTAAAAGGAGGGGAATTAATAAAGGTTCATGCGCATGGATTATTATAAGTGTTTTTTTTTTTGTTTTTTTTATGCCTAGCTTAAATTTTCTGTGCTTTTCCTATACATGGTTGCACTCTGGTATATACCAGTGCTTCTGTGAATTGATGTTTACCCATGCATGGGTAAACGGAAAAAAAGTACACCCATATTTTCAGAAAAAAGTGCATTTTTTATTTTTATTTTTGCAAATGAGCCTTTGAAGCATTGCATCTGTGATCATCGGCCCACTGGTGCAATGCACAGGTTCATGCAGACTCTTCCTCCAGCTCTATGTCCCACTTAAAAGCTGGAGGAGGTGTCAATGGACTACAAAAGTAGTAACCACTGTACTTGCGTTCCCTTGATAACTAGAAGTTTGCCTGCGTGTTGGGATTTGGAGTTCGTTCATTGAATAACGCAGCTGACGGGTGTGACTGGTTTAAAGGGAATATGGGGTCTGTATGTAACCATGTTAACTAGGGTTGTCCCGATACCACTTTTTTAGGACCGAGTACAAGTACCGATACTTTTTTTCAAGTACTCGCCGATACCGATTACCGATACTTTTTTTTTTTAATGTCACATGACAGTGTGTTTTTTTTCTTTTTTCTTTTTTTTTTTTAGGGGGGGGGGGAGTGAATGGTGCCTGTGTGTGTTTTTTTTTTTGTTTTTTTTTTGTTTTGTTTTGTTTTTTTCATTTACATTTATTATTTTTTACAATTTTGTTTTTTATTCTTTATTGCACTATGTGTGTGTGTTTTTTTTTTTTTTAATCAGCCCTGTTGGGGGGCTTTGGTGAGATATCAGGGGTCCTAACAGACCTCTGATATCTCCCCCTTGAGACAGAGAAAGAGACCGAGGATAGAGATTCCCCAGTCCCTTTCTCTGCAGCCTCAGCTGCACTGAAAATGAATGGAGAGAAGACAGCGGCTCCTCTCCATTCATAAACTGACACATCGTAATCACAGGAGATTACAATGTTTCAGTTATGTGAATAGACAGAGTCAGCTGACTCTGTCCATTCACACAGCGGAGAGAGACAGCAGAACGGAGGGGACAGAGGAAGAGAGAGGGGGACAGCGGAAAGCCGGAACGGAGGGGGACACAGCAAAGAAGAAGGACAGCGGAGGGGGACAATGCAGCGGAGGACAGCGGAGGGGGACAGAGCAAAGGAGGAGGACAGCGGAGGGGGACAATGCAGTGGAGGAGGACAGCGGAGGGGGACAATGCAGCGGAGGAGGACAGCGGAGGGGGATCGTGTGTGGGGGAGTTACAAGCACTGATCACCGCTGTGTCACTAAAGCAGCTGAAAGCCGCGGGGGGAGAAGCTTGCAACTCCCCCACGCGCTGATCACCGCTGACAGTCAAGGTATCGGTTGAAGCATCGGGAGCATTTGCCCAAGTACAAGTACTTGGGCAAATGCTCGGTATCGGTGCCGATACCGATACTAGTATCGGTATCGGGACAACCCTAATGTTAACACTTGGGGGGTGTTGTGTGTGGGGTTGACTGCCCCCTAAACCATAGACATATGCAGTGTGTGTGTGTGTGTATATCGCTATCCATTATATATATATATGTGTGTAATATCATAAAATTAGAATATCATCAAAAAGTTAAAGGGGTTGTAAAGGCTCGTGTTTTTTCACCTTAATGCATCGTATGCATTAAGTTGAAAAAACACCTTGCAGTTACCGGCCCCCTAGCCCCCCTGTTTTACTTACCTGATCCCCGAATTTCCGTCAGTGCATCCCCGCCATCCCTTTCTCCACGGGTTCCCGGCTCTTGATTGGATAATGTGATAGCAGCACAGCCATTGGCTCCCGCTGCTGTCAATCAAATCCAATGACCGGGGGGGGGCCGAGTCCAGCATTCGGCGTCCGCAAGGTAACCCCCTCGGGAGAGCGCTTCTCCAAGGGGGTTATCTTATGCGGGGAGGAGCCGCCAAGGGACAACAGAAATGGATGTTCGGGGCCACTTATACTGACCTCCACTGTGCAAAATGAGCTGCACAGTGGAGGTAAGTATGACATGTTTCTTATTTTAAAAAAAATTAAAAACAATCCTTTAGTATCACTTTAATTTATTTCAGTAATTCAATTCAAAAAATGAAACTCCTATATTATATTGATGCGTTACAAACTGATATATTTCAAGAATTTCTTTCTTTTCATTTTTATCAATATGGCTTACAGCTAGTGAAAACCTAAAATTCAGTATCTCAGAAAATTTGAATATTACATTAGACCAATAAAAATAATATTTTTAATACAGAAATGTTGACTTACTGATTAGTATGTCCATGTACAGTATAGTATGCACTCAATACTTGGTCGGGGCTCCTTTTGCATGATTTACTGCATCAATGGGGCATGGCATGGAGGCCATCAGCCTGTGGCACTGCTAAGGTGTTATGGAAGCCCGGGTTGCTTTGATAGCGGCTTTCAGCTCATCTGCATTGTTGGGCCTGGTGTCTCTCATCTTCCTCCTGACGATACCCCACAGATTCTCTATTGGTATTGGTACTTTTGGCAGTGTGGGCAGGTGCGAAGTCCTGCTAGAAAATGAAATCAGCATTTCCATAAATCTGGTCAGCAGAGGGAAGCATGCTCTAGAATTTCCTGGTAGAGGGCTGCGCTGGCTTTGGCCTTGATGAAACACAATCGACCAATGGACTTGGTACGTGCCCACACTGCCAAAAGTACCAATACCTGGTTTATTGTTCATGGTATCACTGTGCTTGATTGGCCAGCAAACTCGCCTGACCTAAACCCCATAAAGAATCTAATGCCCTGTACACATGACCGGTTTTGCCATCGGAATAAACTTTGAAGGTTTTTACGATGGAATTCCACTCAAGCTGTCTTGCATACACACAGTCACACCAAATTCCGACCGTCCAGAACGCGGTGACGTACAACGGGACTAGAAAACGGAAGTTTAATAGCCAGTAGCCAATAGCTTCCGTCTCGTACTTGCTTCAGAGCATGCGTTGTTTTTGGTGCATCGGAACAGCATACAGACGAGCGTTTTTTCCGATAGTAATTTGTTCAGTCGGAAAAATATAGAACATGTTCTCTATCTAAGTCCGTCTGAATTTTCGACAGAAAAAGTCAGATGGGGCATACACACGGTCGGAATATACGATGAAAAGCTCCCATCGGACTCTTTCTGTCGGAAATTCTGCTCGTGTGTACACGGCATAAGGTTTGTCAGGAGGACACCAGACCAAACAATGCAGACTAGCTGAAGGCTGCTATCAAAGCAACCTGGGCTTCCATAACACCTCAGCAGTGCCACAGGATGATCGTCTCAATGCCATGCTGCATTGATTCATTCAAAAGGAGCCCCAACCAAGTAATGAGTTCATACTATACTGTACATTGACATACTTTTCAGTAAGCCAACATTTCTGTATTAAAAATCCTTTTTTTATTGGTCTTTTGTAATAATCGAATTTACAGAGATACAGAATTTTGGGTTTTCACTAGCTATAAGCCATATTCATCAAAATTAAAAGAAAGAAATGCTTGACATATATTACTCTGTGTGTAACGCATCTATATAAAATCTGAGTTTCACTTTTTGAATTGAATTACTGAAATAAACTAACTTTTTGATGATATTCTAATTTTATGAGATGCACCTGTATACACAGTGGGTAAAATAAGTATTGAACATGTCACCATTTTTCTAAATATATTTCTAAAGGTGCTATTAACATGAAATTTTCACCACGTTAGTAACAACCAATGCAATCCATACATACAAAGAACCAAAACAAATAAGTTCAGAAATGAAGTTATGTGTAATAAGATGGAATAACACAGGGAAAAAGTTCTGAACACGCCAACTGAAATGTATTTACTGCTTCGTAGACAGAGAAAATTGAGTACCGTCCGTGATATTTTTTTTTGTTTGCACTAACATACAATTTTTCAGGACAAGCTTTCGGGGTATGTCCCCTTCAAGGTCCAAGCAGTACTGACCTTGACGAAGGGGACATACCACGAAAGCTTGTCCTGAAAAAATGTATGTTAGTGCAAATAAAAAAAGTATCACGGACAGTACTCAATTTTCTCTGTCACAATTGCACTAATACGGCTACAATCACATCAAGTACTGCTTTGTACAAATTCCTTTGTTGATAATGACAGCTTCAAGATGTCTTCTGTATGGAGAAACTAGTCACAACTAGTCTTCAAATATTGAAGGTTCTATGAACTCTGATCTTTAGTTCTTTTATAGATTTTCTGTTTGGATTCAAGTCAGGTGATTGGCTGGGCCATTCTAGCACCTTTATTTTCTTTCTTTGAAACCAATTGAGAGTTTCCTCGGCTTTGTTTTTGGAATCATTGTCTTGCTGAAATGTCCAACTTCGTTTCATCTTCATCATCCTGGTAGTTGGCTGCAGATTTTTTATCAAGAATGTTTTGGTACATTTTTCCATTCATCCTTCCTTCAATGACCCGAAGTTTACCAGTACCGTATGCTGAAAAACCCCTACACCATGATGTTCCCACCTCCACTGTTGGTATGGTGTTTTTGGGGTGATGTACAGTTCCATTTGACCACCAAACATGGTGTGTATTATGGCATCCAAAGAGTTCAATTTTGGTCTCCTCTGATCAGAATATATTCTCCCAGTATTTCACAGGCTTGTCTAAATGTTGTGCAGCAAACCTTAAACAAGCTTCAACATGCTTTTTCTTCAGCAATGGAGTCTTGTGTGGTGAGTGTGTATATAGGCCATGGCGGTTGAGTGCATTACTTATTGTTTTCTTTGAAACAGCTGTACCCGCTAATTCCAGGTCTTTCTGAAGCTCTCCATTAATGGTCCATGGTTCTTGGACAATTCTTCTGATAATTCTTTTCATTCTTCTTGCAAGGAGCATCTGGTTGTGGCTGGTTTATCGTGAAATTATGTTCTTTGCACTTCCGGATTATGGCCCAAACAGTGCTCACTGGAACATTCAGAAGTTTTGAAATGCTTCTGTAATCAATGGCATCAGTATGTTTTGCAACAAAGGGCTTGCATGAGCTCTTTGCTTTTACCCATCATGAAATGTTTCTTGTGTGACACCTTGGTAATGAGACACCTTTTTATAGGCCATCAGTTAAGACTGAAGAAGCTGATCTCAATTTGCACTGAGAAGGGGCAGGATTGCTTTCTGATAGATTTCAGCCCTTTCCCTTTCTTCATGTGTTCAATACTTTTTCCCTGTGTCATTCCACTTTATTACACTTAACTTAATTTCTGTACTTATTTGTTTTGGTTTCTTTGTATGTTTGGATTGCATGGGTTGTTACTGACATGTGGTAAAAATTTCATGTCAATAGCACTTTAAAAAAAAAAAATTTTACCTAGAAAAATGGTACCGTGTTCAATACCTATTTTACCTGCTGTGTGTGTATGTATGTGTGTGTATATGTATATATGTATGTATGTATGTATGTATGTATGTATGTATATATATATATATATATATATATATATATATATATATATATATATATATATATATATATATATATATATATATATATATATATTAGAGGTCGACCGATATATCGGCCGGCCGATATTTGGCTTTTTTTACTTAATCGGCATCGGCCGATTGTGCTGATAAAAAAAGCCGATTATAACTTCAGCGGGACTTGCAAATGACTTCTGTAATGGAAGTCAATTGCAAGCTGTTTGAAGTTTGTCTTCTCTCCTCCTCTGGGCAGCCTGCCAAGTCTGATAAGAACATACATTTGTATCTCTTCAGGTTCTTTTTATCAATAGACTGAACTCCGTGTGTAGAAGCTCTCAGTTTAACCATTTAAAGACTAAATCTTTTTTGACATTTGTTGCTTACAAGTAAAAATCCTGTATTTTCTGCTAGAAAATCAATTGGAACCCCCAAACATTATATATATTATTTTTAGCAGAGACCCTAGGGAATAAAATAGCGGTTGTTGCAATATTTTATGTCACACGGTATTAGCGCAGCGGTCTTTCAAACGCAATTTTTTTTTAAAAATACACTAATTAAAAAAAAAAAAAAATAAACAGTAAAGTTAGCCCATTTTTTTTTTCGTCCAAAAGTTTTGATTACCTGTTTTTGTGTATTTAATATTTAAGATATAGTTATTTTTTTTAATCTAAATTATACATACAAGTGAACTGATTGGAGGTTTGTTTTGTTCAATAAATGTTTAAATGTAAAAAAATTTCTGTATCACTTATTACTTAAGATTGCTTTCACACTGGAGCGGGCATGCATTGACGGTAAAACGCTGTTAGTTTTAGCGGTGCTTTACCGTCATTTTAGCGGCGCTATTCGGCTGCTAGCGGGGCGCTTATAACCCAGCTAGCGGCCGAGGAAGGGGTTAAATGCGCCCCTGAAGTGCTGCTGCCAAAACGCTATGCAGGTGCTTCGGCAGCGGTGCGCATTCATTTCAATGGGCAGGAGTGGTGGAGCAGCGGTATACACCGCTCCAAAGATGCTGCTTGCAGGACTTTTTTTTACATCCTGCCAGCGCATCGCCTCAGTGTGAAAGCACTCGGGATATCACACTGAGACTGTAGGGAAGCCTTTTACTGGCACTTTACATGCGCTATTTTTAGCCCAAAAGCGCCTAAAAAAATGCCCCAGTGTGAAAGGGGTCTAACTGTTAGATTTTATGAGATGAAGGGGGAAAAAAAAATAAAATAAAAAAAAATCGGCCTAATATATCGGCCCTAAAAAATCGGCATCATATATCGGCCATCGGCCACCGCGATTTCTAAATATCGGCATCGGCCAGAGAAAAACCCATATCGGTCGACCTCTAATATATATATATATATATATATATATATATATA